>KZ067831.1:53469-95381 GCA_002091845.1 Anopheles cracens
ATTTTCTTCGATTTGATTAGATCCACCACGACGCCGGCAGCTTCCCGTGCATCCTTCTGGCCGACGAGCCCCGATGCCATCTGCAGCGGTAGTCCATTCTCGTCCAGTCCCAGTCCCTTCACGTGGCTGTGTGCGGCAATGCGCTGGGTTTTGACCGTGCTTTTCACCTCTTCAATCTTCATTTTTCAGGTTCAATTTTTCGTGCTTATTCGAGAGCAGGACTGCTTTGATTTTCTTCGCGCTTGCGGTGCTCTGTTTACTGCCGGTAAACACAACTTGCCTACCGTTGCTGTATCCTTGGTGTGCCTCGCGTGCGCGTGCTGCAATTAGCGTTTACACTCGTGAGTCGAGGATGCGTAAAAATGGCACAGATTTTATCGTGAAGAAATTACTTACGCCGTACAAAACTACAATAAACCACACCTTGATTGCAATGAGAATAATGCAGCTAACGAAATCAACGCCCAAATATCGTTTTAATATCACGATTTCACTGCAAAACACAAAGTTTTATCAGAACGCGCGCGGGAACATGCGGCACAAACGATTGTAAACAAACAATTTTGACATTTGGTGGTTTGTCAAATTCGGGTCAAATCCCGATGCGAATAAACACTGTGTTTTATGGACAAATATTAAACAAATAAAGAAATCTGGGATAATCTTTTAGATTATTGATAAGACCCATACAGCAATAATTTCTTCCAAATTTAAAAAAAAATTATTTACACAAATTAATGTTGTATGACTTGCAGGAAGAGAGACCGTAAGCACCAATACCTTGTTTGACAAGTTTTTAGAACAGCAAGACATATATAGTTTATTTTTCCGACCCATAATTATCCATTAATCAACAGCTGAATAAAACCTTTTTTAATAAATGATAAAGAATCCCTGATACCAATGCTCCATCGATCGAACCGTTACAGCTTGGATGAAGATAACACTTCGAACGTAAATCCGTTTTTGCAAAGCTCGTCAATCAAGCTCGTCTTTGCAAAAGCAGCTCCTGGAGTCAAGTAGCCGCCACTGCAGAAGAAAATGAATTATATTTCAATCTGTAGTAGTATACAACTATGAGTTTTGAAATACTCGTACCTTCCGGGTATTTTATCGCTCTCTTGAAGGATTGTCCGAGCACACAGAACCAGCGCAACGCACGTTGCTCCATATCCCGGATTCGTTCCAGTAACCTTTGTGCGAAGCACCTTATTCGGAGGAGATGTGTACTTGTCCTCTGGGCTGGCGAGCTTCTCCTCCCATCCTTTGCCCTCGAAATACAGTGCAAACTGTGTGTTGTTCATCGCTTCATCGCTCGGGCCCTCGTGCGATACCATACCCAAAGAGAAAATTCTAGGATGGTTGAGTAGCAACTGTCTTCCGAAGTTGGTTTTCACCATCAACCAAAAGATGGCACCTACGAACGACACTGCCAAAACTTCGACCATGCCTCTGTAAGAAAAAGAACAAACATCAAATAAGAAAAAGACACGTTTAAACTATTGAACGATTGCTTACCCGAACGAAATGTACGCTCTCATCTGGAGCGGACGCTTGTTTTCCGTTTCGTAGAAGAATCGTTGCGTACGTGCAACACACGAACGATCGGCTCCCTGGAATGGCAGTGACCACTTGTTCCCATGCACCGAACGATGCAAAGTCGGTCTCTCTTGCAGCTTTGGCTTCACGTCGGGCATCTTATTAGCGAAGAGCTTCCTTCGAATTTGTCCCACTTCGTCCATATTCGCAATAGCATGAACCGCCGAAGCCCACGTGCCGTAATGAATAGCCCCCAGCTCGCGGCGGCCCTTCTGCTTGGTCGTAATATAGCTCTCAACCGAATTAACCACACCATCAAACTGCTGCTCCAAAAACACAGTTCCCATGTCGGCCGGAATACTATCGAACCCACAGGCGGATATTAGATAGACTCCCCGCTCCTTTGCCGCCTCGTGGTACTTCAACTGCATGCCCTCCAGAAACTGGGGCTCGCCGCTCACATCGACGTGATGCGTGCGTTCAGCGAGACATGCCTTCACTACCGGTTCCCCGTAAAGCCGATACGGACCGCAACAGTTGACGACCACACGACAATCCCGGGCCATATTGTGTAGCGAATCCTGGTTGTCAACATCGGCCAGCACGATCGGCACGTGGGACAGATCCGTCTTCGCCTTGTCGCCTATTTCCTTCAGTGTGTCCTGCAGCTTGTTTTGGCTACGTCCGGCAATGCCCCACTTCATGTTTGCCAGCAGTTTGATACTTTCCAGCACAGTGTACTTTCCCGTGAAGCCAGTGGCTCCGAAGATAATTACGTCGAGTCTACGTGCCATGTTCATGACTGAAATGGTAAAATAAATTATTTGAGCGGGTATTTTTTAAATAAATAAACACATTTCCCAAACAACCACAAGATTGTTGTGATAGTTGGTGCTTCCATTCTCTATTACACCCTAGCACCAGCTACGAACAGCTACCATAGCAACACGTATCAAAAACAAGGTGCTGCTGTGTTCGCCACATAATCTATTTCTTTACTCAATGAAATGTCTTCACTGCGATAAAAACAACCTAATTTTGCATAAAAACAATTCCGGACAAACATAACCACTAGCTACACTACACACGTACATTTGGATCAGGATAAATGTGGGTATTTCGATTGAATGTAATGCCGGTACAGTAATTTCACAACTCAACTACGCTGCTGCTGCCCAAAAATACGACTGTCAGCTTGTCTATACTATGTAATCGCTCGAGAGCCCCCTCGAGATAAACGAACGAATCGTGGAGTCCAAAAGTTGATTGCCACCACCACAGGGTGGTTGTAATGGGGTTATTTCACAAAATAAAATTGAAAAGTACCTGTTCCTTTTAAAACTGTTTGCTTTTCATGGAAACAACTTTGATGTGATGGTATTATGATAACAGTCTCTTAATCATAGATAAATCTACCTGATATTGAATAACTTACCAAGGCAAAACATCATATATGAACAAACAAGTGCTTACGTACCAACCGCCAACAGGAAAAAATGCAAACAATTTAAATCAATTACACCATCAAACACCGGCTATCTAAATAACAATCCCAGCACGTGTTGTTGCAACACAGACACAAAAAACGGTTATGTATCACAATGTCAGCCACACACCGTTCCGAAACATTCCACGGCGCGGTACATGCGCAGATATTATTTTTCCTTCGACTAAGGAAAACAGGCCCCCCGAAAGGTCCTTAACGGTTGGCGTTTGGTCGGTGGTTTCAGTTGACCGAGGCACGTCGACAGGAACGCGATCGTGGGCACGTGTCGCTATCGGTCACTATCTACATTCTATTTCCGTCCCGGATAAAGACGGACAAAGTGCGGAATCACGTCGTGGAAATCGTTGGACTAGCATCGGTTTGCAAACACGCAACACGCGGGTGGATTTTCCAGTTCATTGACACGATCAGCGTGGAAAAGCGGCAGCCGAAAGCAAGCAGCAGTGAGGAGACATTTCGTCCAGGGTTTTCAAATATCTTGTTAACACATGAGTGCGTGAAAAGCATATTTTGTCGACTCGAAAATATTATCGTATCGTTGTCGGTTGGTGTAGTGTCGCGTTGGTGACGAGGACACCATAACAAAACCCATAAGTTTTTGCCCCCGCCGCCGAAGGATAGCAGGAAATAATGACTGATGATCATCATGCTTGATTTATAATTTACCGTCCGTCCGTGGTACAAACTCCCGTATGCATATTATCAGTCCACTGGCATCTTCGCGGCGAACTTGCTGGACACAACCGCGCGCAGTCACATACAAGTGAAAGCAGTATTAAAAAACGATAACCTCCGGATATTAAGGATAATCTTAAGCCGTCATATCACTCGGCCATTTGCATATGACGACAGTGTTGTGTTGTGTGTGTTTTTCTGTATAATATTCGTACCTCAGGAGGTTCAAGGTCAATGACAAGCAACCTACGGGCCAAAGCGACCACTTAGTCATCGAAAAGACCCACGGTACGTTCGGTCTAAAATCGCGTGACCGGTCAGATGGATTGAGTTTTAATGATTGATTCCATTCTACTACCCCGGTCCGCAGTTGTGAAGTGAAGAACTGACCGGTAGTGCCTTTGTTGGAGCTGCATTGCCTCGCGCATCAGGATAGGCGTATGGAATATGTTTCGATTTTTTGTTTCAAAGAAATAACACATGTGCGTGTATCTACCACATCTACTAGGCAGGGAATCGTTTAACCTTGGCCCATATCGGTAATGGGGCTGGACTGTCCATTAGATGCAAAAGGGCAGCGTTTAAAGCAGTCAACTGCATAAGGCAAATATTTGAACACACAACTCTAAGTGAAGGAAATGATAGTAATTGCCACTGACACCGTCGTGCGCCAAACAATTCCATCCGGTTTCACTGCCTAATGGTGAACTCATGTGTGTGTGGCTCGAGCCATAAACTACGTCAGTGCGCAACACTATCTACTAAAACGATGTCACGCCAAAGCGTCACAGTTCTCTCCACCCTAATGCTGTACGATCATATCACGGGAAACACATCGGTTTTCGAATAATTTCCCAACTAGCGTGTAAAAACATTTACACAACCCCACCGCAGGATATGCGACGCGAAACGCGGACGCGGAAATGGCGTGCAGCATTCCGTCATCGTTATTACGACCGATTCAACGGTTTCCACGAACGCGCCACTAACATATTCGGTCAACAGGGGGCAAAATGTATGATGCCCGCTAAATAATTCACTGACCAGCATCGGTTGGAAATCGGCGTTTCGGGCGTACTCACACACATACACAACAGAGACCGAGCCCGATCCATTCATTCAACAAGCGATGGCTGAGAACGTGAAGGTGGTCGTACGGTGCCGACCGATGAACAAACGGGAACAGCAATCGAACTGCAAGGTAGGATATTATCTTAACATCCCCATTTTTAATGATCAATAATTTGGTAATTTTTGGAGGTGTTTCCGTTCATGAAATGTAGTTATGTGAGGAGTCTCATGCGTGCCGGAACTGTAGTGTAATTAGAATAAGGAGAATTTCTGACATTAACCATAGCCATAGCCTGGCATAACCCTTAGGCTATTACACCTGAGAAGAAGAGAAGATGCTATCATCTTGCTATCAGAGAAGATGCAATTAGAATAGTTTGTAAGAGTCCAAAAGTTGATTGCCACCACCACAGGGTGGTTGTAATGGGGTTATTTCACAAAATAAAATTGAAAAGTACCTGTTCCTTTTAAAACTGTTTGCTTTTCATGGAAACAACTTTGATGTGATGGTATTATGATAACAGTCTCTTAATCATAGATAAATCTACCTGATATTGAATAACTTACCAAGGCAAAACATCATATATGAACAAACAAGTGCTTACGTACCAACCGCCAACAGGAAAAAATGCAAACAATTTAAATCAATTACACCATCAAACACCGGCTATCTAAATAACAATCCCAGCACGTGTTGTTGCAACACAGACACAAAAAACGGTTATGTATCACAATGTCAGCCACACACCGTTCCGAAACATTCCACGGCGCGGTACATGCGCAGATATTATTTTTCCTTCGACTAAGGAAAACAGGCCCCCCGAAAGGTCCTTAACGGTTGGCGTTTGGTCGGTGGTTTCAGTTGACCGAGGCACGTCGACAGGAACGCGATCGTGGGCACGTGTCGCTATCGGTCACTATCTACATTCTATTTCCGTCCCGGATAAAGACGGACAAAGTGCGGAATCACGTCGTGGAAATCGTTGGACTAGCATCGGTTTGCAAACACGCAACACGCGGGTGGATTTTCCAGTTCATTGACACGATCAGCGTGGAAAAGCGGCAGCCGAAAGCAAGCAGCAGTGAGGAGACATTTCGTCCAGGGTTTTCAAATATCTTGTTAACACATGAGTGCGTGAAAAGCATATTTTGTCGACTCGAAAATATTATCGTATCGTTGTCGGTTGGTGTAGTGTCGCGTTGGTGACGAGGACACCATAACAAAACCCATAAGTTTTTGCCCCCGCCGCCGAAGGATAGCAGGAAATAATGACTGATGATCATCATGCTTGATTTATAATTTACCGTCCGTCCGTGGTACAAACTCCCGTATGCATATTATCAGTCCACTGGCATCTTCGCGGCGAACTTGCTGGACACAACCGCGCGCAGTCACATACAAGTGAAAGCAGTATTAAAAAACGATAACCTCCGGATATTAAGGATAATCTTAAGCCGTCATATCACTCGGCCATTTGCATATGACGACAGTGTTGTGTTGTGTGTGTTTTTCTGTATAATATTCGTACCTCAGGAGGTTCAAGGTCAATGACAAGCAACCTACGGGCCAAAGCGACCACTTAGTCATCGAAAAGACCCACGGTACGTTCGGTCTAAAATCGCGTGACCGGTCAGATGGATTGAGTTTTAATGATTGATTCCATTCTACTACCCCGGTCCGCAGTTGTGAAGTGAAGAACTGACCGGTAGTGCCTTTGTTGGAGCTGCATTGCCTCGCGCATCAGGATAGGCGTATGGAATATGTTTCGATTTTTTGTTTCAAAGAAATAACACATGTGCGTGTATCTACCACATCTACTAGGCAGGGAATCGTTTAACCTTGGCCCATATCGGTAATGGGGCTGGACTGTCCATTAGATGCAAAAGGGCAGCGTTTAAAGCAGTCAACTGCATAAGGCAAATATTTGAACACACAACTCTAAGTGAAGGAAATGATAGTAATTGCCACTGACACCGTCGTGCGCCAAACAATTCCATCCGGTTTCACTGCCTAATGGTGAACTCATGTGTGTGTGGCTCGAGCCATAAACTACGTCAGTGCGCAACACTATCTACTAAAACGATGTCACGCCAAAGCGTCACAGTTCTCTCCACCCTAATGCTGTACGATCATATCACGGGAAACACATCGGTTTTCGAATAATTTCCCAACTAGCGTGTAAAAACATTTACACAACCCCACCGCAGGATATGCGACGCGAAACGCGGACGCGGAAATGGCGTGCAGCATTCCGTCATCGTTATTACGACCGATTCAACGGTTTCCACGAACGCGCCACTAACATATTCGGTCAACAGGGGGCAAAATGTATGATGCCCGCTAAATAATTCACTGACCAGCATCGGTTGGAAATCGGCGTTTCGGGCGTACTCACACACATACACAACAGAGACCGAGCCCGATCCATTCATTCAACAAGCGATGGCTGAGAACGTGAAGGTGGTCGTACGGTGCCGACCGATGAACAAACGGGAACAGCAATCGAACTGCAAGGTAGGATATTATCTTAACATCCCCATTTTTAATGATCAATAATTTGGTAATTTTTGGAGGTGTTTCCGTTCATGAAATGTAGTTATGTGAGGAGTCTCATGCGTGCCGGAACTGTAGTGTAATTAGAATAAGGAGAATTTCTGTAATGGTGAACTCATGTGTGTGTGGCTCGAGCCATAAACTACGTCAGTGCGCAACACTATCTACTAAAACGATGTCACGCCAAAGCGTCACAGTTCTCTCCACCCTAATGCTGTACGATCATATCACGGGAAACACATCGGTTTTCGAATAATTTCCCAACTAGCGTGTAAAAACATTTACACAACCCCACCGCAGGATATGCGACGCGAAACGCGGACGCGGAAATGGCGTGCAGCATTCCGTCATCGTTATTACGACCGATTCAACGGTTTCCACGAACGCGCCACTAACATATTCGGTCAACAGGGGGCAAAATGTATGATGCCCGCTAAATAATTCACTGACCAGCATCGGTTGGAAATCGGCGTTTCGGGCGTCCTCACACACATACACAACAGAGACCGAGCCCGATCCATTCATTCAACAAGCGATGGCTGAGAACGTGAAGGTGGTCGTACGGTGCCGACCGATGAACAAACGGGAACAGCAATCGAACTGCAAGGTAGGATATTATCTTAACATCCCCATTTTTAATGATCAATAATTTGGTAATTTTTGGAGGTGTTTCCGTTCATGAAATGTAGTTATGTGAGGAGTCTCATGCGTGCCGGAACTGTAGTGTAATTAGAATAAGGAGAATTTCTGACATTAACCATAGCCATAGCCTGGCATAACCCTTAGGCTATTACACCTGAGAAGAAGAGAAGATGCTATCATCTTGCTATCAGAGAAGATGCAATTAGAATAGTTTGTAAACTCTATCCTCCATACGTTAAACCGACTCCCCAGCTACAGGCAATAGTAGATAGTCGAGGAAGGCCTCTTCCTCGCCTGCGCCATCTGAGAAATTTTTTCAAAAGGTTCAGGAAGGACCCTTTCAGACCAGTGACGATGTAGATATCCAGTATCCCAATATAGCTCAGTTGTTTCTGTGGTGCCCGATAATACAGACGTGTTGCCTCTACTCGTTCCAGAGCGTCATTCAGATCGACAACGCACTGGTGAATCTAGACAATCCGAACGACTCGAACGCACCGCAGAAATCGTTTCAATTCGACAACGCGTACGGGTATGCGGCGACCACGGAAAACATCTACAGCGACATTTGCTACTCCTTGGTGGAGGTAAGATTAGTAGCCCGTGCATGATGCCCATACCAGGTTTATTATCTTCCTCCATTTCCCCCTACAGAGCGTACTCGAGGGCTACAATGCGACGATATTCGCCTACGGTCAAACGGGCTGCGGCAAATCGCACACCATGCAAGGGACCACCTACAACCTGTCCGCGGCGGATCCCAACAACGCCAACAACATCGGCATCATACCACGCTCGTTCGAGCACATCTTCGAAACGATCGCGCTCGCAAACGAGATGCGCTACCTGGTGCTGGTTAGCTATCTGGAAATCTACAACGAAACCATCCGGGACCTGCTGCAACCGCAGAGTCAACCGACACCGGGAACAGCGCCCGGTACCGCCGCGAGCCTACAGATCAAAGAGGTGCCCGGTGAGGGTGTGACGGTGCCGAACCTTTCCTTGCACACCGTACACGGCATGAAGGAGTGCATCGAGCTGCTGGAACTGGGCGCCAAGAACCGTATGGTCGGAGCAACGCTCATGAACATTGAAAGTTCCCGATCGCACTCGATATTCAGCATCTGTCTGGAGCAGATGTCCACCAGCGTGATCGGCGATGGGGCAGCGATAAAGCGTGGCAAACTGAATCTCGTCGATTTGGCCGGTTCCGAGCGGCAGAGTAAAACGGGAGCCACGGGGGAACGGCTGAAAGAGGCAACGAAAATTAATCTCTCGCTGTCCGCTCTCGGCAACGTGATTTCGGCACTGGTCGATGGGAAAACGCGGCACATCCCGTACCGCGACTCGAAGCTTACCCGGCTGCTGCAGGATTCGCTCGGTGGCAACACCAAAACGCTTATGGTTGCGTGCATTTCACCGGCCGATTACAACTACGACGAAACGCTGTCCACGCTGCGGTACGCTAGCAGGGCGAAAAACATCGCCAACAAACCGCGCGTCAATGAGGACCCAAAGGATACGATGTTGCGCGAGTAGAATGATGATTTGCAAAAGTGGCGCCTGCCGGATGATACGCTGTTGAGGTTACGCTTACCACCCGCCGAAACGCCTCCACCATCGTCACAACCGCCGCCACTACAACCTCCCACACAGGAGAAGAGCTCTCCCGGTAAACTAGTGTCCGGCCGTGAGAGTCAAACTTCGCTAACGGCACCGGGTCGCTTGGAGCGCAGCTCAACGATGATACTTGCCAAATTGCCCGATTTTCAGCGCGACAACGGCAGCAACGGAAAACCGGACGGGCTGGACGGAGTCACGCACGGTCCAAAACACAAGACCGAATTTCTGAGCAAAAGCACCAACAGCAATCCCTTTCCGAAGATCGAAGACGTGGCGATGACGTACTTCAGACCGCGACGGGCCGCCGAGCTGGTGTACAAGAGTGGCTGGCGGTCACTGCAAAAATGATGTTTCAAGATTGGTGGAGCTTATTGAGAGATTTTACACGCCGTTGATTGATATTTATTTACTTGTTTTGGAAATAAATGCCTGTTACCTTTAGATCCCTTTAAAGTTTTGGCGTTTTGTTAATTCAGTTTAGTCGGACAAACAGATCGCGTCCCTTATACGTGGGTAAGTTCATGGCGTACTTTTCTTCCAGCGTTTTCGGCACGAAACGTCCCCCTAGGTAGTGCTTTGCGTTGACTAAATGTTTTGCACACAATTTAGGCGCCGTTAGCGAAATAAGGCACGCCGGTTTAATATCACAGTCCGACTGGGGGCCTAACTCGACGTCCCATCCGCTCGGAATGTCCACACTAACGATGGGTAACGTTGACTTCTGCAATACCTCCATAATTGGCTTGAAAGAATCTCGTACCGGTGGTTTGAAACTGAACCCAAACAACGCATCCACGATCAAGCCGAATTCCGCCTCCACCCGGTCGGACGTGGGACATTCTGTCGCCACGGTGATGCCCATACACTCCGCCTGATGTTGGAGATTAACGAATAGAGCTTTCTCGGTGCGCTTCGGGTAGTAAACGTACGGCTCGTAACTCATCAGTGAGAGATGCCTGGCCGCTACCAATCCATCGCCCCCGTTATTACCCGGTCCGCAACAGATGAGGACTTTGTTCGTCTTCAAACTGTAATGCAAACAACCGGATGCTTGAGTAGGGAAACACAGGCAACTTTAAGGGTATTTCCTTCGGCATTTTATACCTATCAGGGCTGTACGCATCGGCAATGGCGTGTGCACAACTCAAGCCGGCCAATTCCATCAGCTGGTCAACGCTAAACTTGTACTCGTTGAACAACTCCTCGTCAACACCGATCGCTTCATGCTGGTTAAGATATTTCATGTCGTGAAACTGTACCTTGGTAATGCCTCCAAAACGTGTGATGCCGTTAGTCGCCTTGCACTGTAAATGAGGACAAAATATGAGAGAAATGTGAGTGGAAAAACGAATAACGTAACTTACAACTTCCGTGAAAAGTGCAGTGTTTCGTCTTACAACTTGTAACAACCACATACCACAATGAAGCAGGAAACCGGCGTCGGAAAAATCTGTACAAGCAGATCTATTTGAGACTTTGAACCAGTACGGAAAGCGTTCCAAATAAATTTAACACTTTTGAGGGTAAAGAACTAATTATTGCGGAACATTTATCGAAAACCGGCACAGATTGTATGTTATGTAGAGATTTCTTCTTCTTCTTCTTTGTCTTTGTGGCTATTAATGTAGAGATTTCGCAGAAATAGTTTTGATTTTTGTACATCGGCCGGACAGTGTTCTGCTATGGCCAATTTGATTGACAACAAATTTTACCGAATTAATTCTATGATATGCATGTTTGGCTTTAACTCTTTTTGCCACGGCGCTTGTGTACAAGCTAAAGGATTTTTCATCCATTCTTGAACAGTTCCCATTAGATGAAATCGTCTCACCCATTCATGAAATGAAATTTCCTACGCAAGGCTTCCCCACTGTGTTTAACATATCAGATTGAATACTTCCAATGACGCAATCGTATCGACTTGTTCGAGGTCGATCTTTGAACTACACATAATAACTTCTTCAAGAATGGAAGGATGGATTCTCAATGTTGGAAGGATTTCAACATTGAGTGGGACGATTCCATCCAACTGTGGGAATTGATCAAGAATGTATGAAATTTGATTCCGATCGAAGATGCTAAGGACCCGAGCAAACGTGTTGGAGAAAATATGAATTCACCATCAAATTTTTACCAGTTCGAAGCGTTCAATTCAAATTTCCTGAAATTCCGTCCAGAAATGGTGGAATCATCAAATTTAAATCAACGGAATTCCCTACAGAAGTAGTTGCTAACGCCACAAATCCCGTGCTCGCAGTGTTCTAATTGGTTTTCGAAATCAGCATGTTTTATTTGCCGCGCCTTTTTTCCGGTCACCACACGAATTGGACCATATTTACAAATAAGAAGTTCTAATGCCAACCAAACTAGAATAAGCACCAATTTCCTCTCGGCAAGATGGTCGTCCAAGGAGAAAGCTTCTACCGTGCGAATGTGCTAGCGGTTCTAATCAAACGGTCGAATCGAATTATGGTTTGAGTCTTTCCAGCGGCTGCTCATATAACGTAGATACATCTGCACTACTAAGCGTTAGCGAAGTTTGACTCTCACGGCCGGACACTAGTTTACCGGGAGAGCTCTTCTCCTGTGTGGGAGGTTGTAGTGGCGGTGGTTGTGACGATGGTGGCGGCGTTTCGGCGGGTGGTAAGCGTAACCTCAACAGCGTATCATCCGGCAGGCGCCACTTTTGCAAATCATCATTCCACTCCGACTCACGCTCCAGGCACTCCAGGTTCCAGTAGCGTCCGTCTTTGCGCAGCACCGGCATCGCCTTCTGAAAGACGGTCTCATAGAATAGTATTTTCTTCTCCAGCAGTCTTATCGTCGCGAGATAGTCGTCCCGTTCACGCTGAAATTCGCCCTGTATGTCGGATACTTCCTTCGGTCTCTGTTGTGTATGTGTGTGAGTACGCCCGAAACGCCGATTTCCAACCGATGCTGGTCAGTGAATTATTTAGCGGGCATCATACATTTTGCCCCCTGTTGACCGAATATGTTAGTGGCGCGTTCGTGGAAACCGTTGAATCGGTCGTAATAACGATGACGGAATGCTGCACGCCATTTCCGCGTCCGCGTTTCGCGTCGCATATCCTGCGGTGGGGTTGTGTAAATGTTTTTACACGCTAGTTGGGAAATTATTCGAAAACCGATGTGTTTCCCGTGATATGATCGTACAGCATTAGGGTGGAGAGAACTGTGACGCTTTGGCGTGACATCGTTTTAGTAGATAGTGTTGCGCACTGACGTAGTTTATGGCTCGAGCCACACACACATGAGTTCACCATTAGGCAGTGAAACCGGATGGAATTGTTTGGCGCACGACGGTGTCAGTGGCAATTACTATCATTTCCTTCACTTAGAGTTGTGTGTTCAAATATTTGCCTTATGCAGTTGACTGCTTTAAACGCTGCCCTTTTGCATCTAATGGACAGTCCAGCCCCATTACCGATATGGGCCAAGGTTAAACGATTCCCTGCCTAGTAGATGTGGTAGATACACGCACATGTGTTATTTCTTTGAAACAAAAAATCGAAACATATTCCATACGCCTATCCTGATGCGCGAGGCAATGCAGCTCCAACAAAGGCACTACCGGTCAGTTCTTCACTTCACAACTGCGGACCGGGGTAGTAGAATGGAATCAATCATTAAAACTCAATCCATCTGACCGGTCACGCGATTTTAGACCGAACGTACCGTGGGTCTTTTCGATGACTAAGTGGTCGCTTTGGCCCGTAGGTTGCTTGTCATTGACCTTGAACCTCCTGAGGTACGAATATTATACAGAAAAACACACACAACACAACACTGTCGTCATATGCAAATGGCCGAGTGATATGACGGCTTAAGATTATCCTTAATATCCGGAGGTTATCGTTTTTTAATACTGCTTTCACTTGTATGTGACTGCGCGCGGTTGTGTCCAGCAAGTTCGCCGCGAAAGAGGCCTTCCTCGACTATCTACTATTGCCTGTAGCTGGGGAGTCGGTTTAACGTATGGAGGATAGAGTTTACAAACTATTCTAATTGAATAATCTATGATTGGTACACCATGTGTCTTTCCCAAAACATGTAGATAGCATCTTCTCTTCTTCTCAGGTGTAATAGCCTAAGGGTTATGCCAGGCTATGGCTATGGTTAATGTCAGAAATTCTCCTTATTCTAATTACACTACAGTTCCGGCACGCATGAGACTCCTCACATAACTACATTTCATGAACGGAAACACCTCCAAAAATTACCAAATTATTGATCATTAAAAATGGGGATGTTAAGATAATATCCTACCTTGCAGTTCGATTGCTGTTCCCGTTTGTTCATCGGTCGGCACCGTACGACCACCTTCACGTTCTCAGCCATCGCTTGTTGAATGAATGGATCGGGCTCGGTCTCTGTTGTGTATGTGTGTGAGTACGCCCGAAACGCCGATTTCCAACCGATGCTGGTCAGTGAATTATTTAGCGGGCATCATACATTTTGCCCCCTGTTGACCGAATATGTTAGTGGCGCGTTCGTGGAAACCGTTGAATCGGTCGTAATAACGATGACGGAATGCTGCACGCCATTTCCGCGTCCGCGTTTCGCGTCGCATATCCTGCGGTGGGGTTGTGTAAATGTTTTTACACGAGCTAACCAGCACCAGGTAGCGCATCTCGTTTGCGAGCGCGATCGTTTCGAAGATGTGCTCGAACGAGCGTGGTATGATGCCGATGTTGTTGGCGTTGTTGGGATCCGCCGCGGACAGGTTGTAGGTGGTCCCTTGCATGGTGTGCGATTTGCCGCAGCCCGTTTGACCGTAGGCGAATATCGTCGCATTGTAGCCCTCGAGTACGCTCTGTAGGGGGAAAAGGAGGAAGATAATAAACCTGGTATGGGCATCATGCACGGGCTACTAATCTTACCTCCACCAAGGAGTAGCAAATGTCGCTGTAGATGTTTTCCGTGGTCGCCGCATACCCGTACGCGTTGTCGAATTGAAACGATTTCTGCGGTGCGTTCGAGTCGTTCGGATTGTCTAGATTCACCAGTGCGTTGTCGATCTGAATGACGCTCTGGAACGAGTAGAGGCAACACGTCTGTATTATCGGGCACCACAGAAACAACTGAGCTATATTGGGATACTGGATATCTACATCGTCACTGGTCTGAAAGGGTCCTTCCTGAACCTTTTGACAAACTTTCTCAGATGGCGCAGGCGAGGAAGAGGCCTTCCTCGACTATCTACTATTGCCTGTAGCTGGGGAGTCGGTTTAACGTATGGAGGATAGAGTTTACAAACTATTCTAATTGAATAATCTATGATTGGTACACCATGTGTCTTTCCCAAAACATGTAGATAGCATCTTCTCTTCTTCTCAGGTGTAATAGCCTAAGGGTTATGCCAGGCTATGGCTATGGTTAATGTCAGAAATTCTCCTTATTCTAATTACACTACAGTTCCGGCACGCATGAGACTCCTCACATAACTACATTTCATGAACGGAAACACCTCCAAAAATTACCAAATTATTGATCATTAAAAATGGGGATGTTAAGATAATATCCTACCTTGCAGTTCGATTGCTGTTCCCGTTTGTTCATCGGTCGGCACCGTACAACATCGTATCCTTCGGGTCCTCATTGACGCGCGGTTTGTTGGCGATGTTTTTCGCCCTGCTAGCGTACCGCAGCGTGGACAGCGTTTCGTCGTAGTTGTAATCGGCCGGTGAAATACACGCAACCATAAGCGTTTTGGTGTTGCCACCGAGCGAATCCTGCAGCAGCCGGGTAAGCTTCGAGTCGCGGTACGGGATGTGCCGCGTTTTCCCATCGACCAGTGCCGAAATCACGTTGCCGAGAGCGGACAGCGAGAGATTAATTTTCGTTGCCTCTTTCAGTCGTTCCCCCGTGGCTCCCGTTTTACTCTGCCGCTCGGAACCGGCCAAATCGACGAGATTCAGTTTGCCACGCTTTATCGCTGCCCCATCGCCGATCACGCTGGTGGACATCTGCTCCAGACAGATGCTGAATATCGAGTGCGATCGGGAACTTTCAATGTTCATGAGCGTTGCTCCGACCATACGGTTCTTGGCGCCCAGTTCCAGCAGCTCGATGCACTCCTTCATGCCGTGTACGGTGTGCAAGGAAAGGTTCGGCACCGTCACACCCTCACCGGGCACCTCTTTGATCTGTAGGCTCGCGGCGGTACCGGGCGCTGTTCCCGGTGTCGGTTGACTCTGCGGTTGCAGCAGGTCCCGGATGGTTTCGTTGTAGATTTCCAGATAGCTAACCAGCACCAGGTAGCGCATCTCGTTTGCGAGCGCGATCGTTTCGAAGATGTGCTCGAACGAGCGTGGTATGATGCAGCAAATCATCATTCCACTCCGACTCACGCTCCAGGCACTCCAGGTTCCAGTAGCGTCCGTCTTTGCGCAGCACCGGCATCGCCTTCTGAAAGACGGTCTCATAGAATAGTATTTTCTTCTCCAGCAGTCTTATCGTCGCGAGATAGTCGTCCCGTTCACGCTGAAATTCGCCCTGTATGTCGGATACTTCCTGCTCGAGGAATTTGGTGCGTTTTCGCAGGGTGCGTATGTGTTCATAGCGTAGTTTTAGCTCCTGCTGTATATCGGAGTAGTGGCCTTGCAGAAAGTCTCGATCCGCCGTCTGCTCAATGCGTCCGAGTGCTTGCGCTAACGCGTTGATCCGCTTCTCCGATGCTAGTTTGTTGCGGTACCGTTTCTCTTTGAGCTGAATGTCATTGGCCCTCTCGCCACCAATTAGAGCGTCCTTGATTTGTTTGATGCGATCGTAAATTTCCTTCCGATCCTGACTCGTTGATCCAAAACCCGCCGCAGTAAACTCCTTCTCGTCGTCGGAAAGCTTTTTTGACGTAAGAAGCTGCATCTGCTGTTCATAGTAGGCTTTGATCTTTTCGATATCCTTCACCAGCTCCTGTTTGGCTATTTTCTGCTGCTCGTACTCCCGGCGTAGGTTTGCGACCTCCTGATCGTACTGAGATTTAAGTGCTTGCTTTTCCACATCCAGTCCAACGATGTCCTCGTAGTGGCCATTTGCCGGACCCGCGGCGTGACTCTCGCCACCCTTCAGCAGTTCCTTCAGCCGAATAATTAAGGCGACGAACGGCATCACACGTTTTGGAGGCATTACCAAGGTACAGTTTCACGACATGAAATATCTTAACCAGCATGAAGCGATCAGTGTTGACGAGGAGTTGTTCAACGAGTACAAGTTTAGCGTTGATCAGCTGATGGAATTGGCCGGCTTGAGTTGTGCACACGCCATTGCCGATGCGTACAGCCCTGATAGGTATAAAATGCCGAAGGAAATACCCTTAAAGTTGCCTGTGTTTCCCTACTCAAGCATGCGGTTGTTTGCATTACAGTTTGAAGACGAACAAAGTCCTCATCTGTTGCGGACCGGGTAATAACGGGGGCGATGGATTGGTAGCGGCCAGGCATCTCTCACTGATGAGTTACGAGCCGTACGTTTACTACCCGAAGCGCACCGAGAAAGCTCTATTCGTTAATCTCCAACATCAGGCGGAGTGTATGGGCATCACCGTGGCGACAGAATGTCCCACGTCCGACCGGTTGGAGGCGGAATTCGGCTTGATCGTGGATGCGTTGTTTGGGTTCAGTTTCAAACCACCGGTACGAGATTCTTTCAAGCCAATTATGGAGGTATTGCAGAAGTCAACGTTACCCATCGTTAGTGTGGACATTCCGAGCGGATGGGACGTCGAGTTAGGCCCCCAGTCGGACTGTGATATTAAACCGGCGTGCCTTATTTCGCTAACGGCGCCTAAATTGTGTGCAAAACATTTAGTCAACGCAAAGCACTACCTAGGGGGACGTTTCGTGCCGAAAACGCTGGAAGAAAAGTACGCCATGAACTTACCCACGTATAAGGGACGCGATCTGTTTGTCCGACTGAACTGAATCAACAAAACCCCAAGCTTCAAAGGGATCTAAAGGTAACAGGCATTTATTTCCAAAACAAGTAAATAAATATCAATCAACGGCGTGTAAAATCTCTCAATAAGCTCCACCAATCTCGAAACATCATTTCTGCAGTGACCGCCAGCCACTCTTGTACACCAGCTCGGCGGCCCGTCGCGGTCTGAAGTACGTCATCGCCACGTCTTCGATCTTCGGAAAGGGATTGCTGTTGGTGCTTTTGCTCAGAAATTCGGTCTTGTGTTTTGGACCGTGCGTGACTCCGTCCAGCCCGTCCGGTTTTCCGTTGCTGCCGTTGTCGCGCTGAAAATCGGGCAATTTGGCAAGTATCATCGTTGAGCTGCGCTCCAAGCGACCCGGTGCCGTTAGCGAAGTTTGACTCTCACGGCCGGACACTAGTTTACCGGGAGAGCTCTTCTCCTGTGTGGGAGGTTGTAGTGGCGGATGCTGATTTCGAAAACCAATTAGAACACTGCGAGCACGGGATTTGTGGCGTTAGCAACTACTTCTGTAGGGAATTCCGTTGATTTAAATTTGATGATTCCACCATTTCTGGACGGAATTTCAGGAAATTTGAATTGAACGCTTCGAACTGGTAAAAATTTGATGGTGAATTCATATTTTCTCCAACACGTTTGCTCGGGTCCTTAGCATCTTCGATCGGAATCAAATTTCATACATTCTTGATCAATTCCCACAGTTGGATGGAATCGTCCCACTCAATGTTGAAATCCTTCCAACATTGAGAATCCATCCTTCCATTCTTGAAGAAGTTATTATGTGTAGTTCAAAGATCGACCTCGAACAAGTCGATACGATTGCGTCATTGGAAGTATTCAATCTGATATGTTAAACACAGTGGGGAAGCCTTGCGTAGGAAATTTCATTTCATGAATGGGTGAGACGATTTCATCTAATGGGAACTGTTCAAGAATGGATGAAAAATCCTTTAGCTTGTACACAAGCGCCGTGGCAAAAAGAGTTAAAGCCAAACATGCATATCATAGAATTAATTCGGTAAAATTTGTTGTCAATCAAATTGGCCATAGCAGAACACTGTCCGGCCGATGTACAAAAATCAAAACTATTTCTGCGAAATCTCTACATTAATAGCCACAAAGACAAAGAAGAAGAAGAAGAAATCTCTACATAACATACAATCTGTGCCGGTTTTCGATAAATGTTCCGCAATAATTAGTTCTTTACCCTCAAAAGTGTTAAATTTATTTGGAACGCTTTCCGTACTGGTTCAAAGTCTCAAATAGATCTGCTTGTACAGATTTTTCCGACGCCGGTTTCCTGCTTCATTGTGGTATGTGGTTGTTACAAGTTGTAAGACGAAACACTGCACTTTTCACGGAAGTTGTAAGTTACGTTATTCGTTTTTCCACTCACATTTCTCTCATATTTTGTCCTCATTTACAGTGCAAGGCGACTAACGGCATCACACGTTTTGGAGGCATTACCAAGGTACAGTTTCACGACATGAAATATCTTAACCAGCATGAAGCGATCGGTGTTGACGAGGAGTTGTTCAACGAGTACAAGTTTAGCGTTGACCAGCTGATGGAATTGGCCGGCTTGAGTTGTGCACACGCCATTGCCGATGCGTACAGCCCTGATAGGTATAAAATGCCGAAGGAAATACCCTTAAAGTTGCCTGTGTTTCCCTACTCAAGCATCCGGTTGTTTGCATTACAGTTTGAAGACGAACAAAGTCCTCATCTGTTGCGGACCGGGTAATAACGGGGGCGATGGATTGGTAGCGGCCAGGCATCTCTCACTGATGAGTTACGAGCCGTACGTTTACTACCCGAAGCGCACCGAGAAAGCTCTATTCGTTAATCTCCAACATCAGGCGGAGTGTATGGGCATCACCGTGGCGACAGAATGTCCCACGTCCGACCGGGTGGAGGCGGAATTCGGCTTGATCGTGGATGCGTTGTTTGGGTTCAGTTTCAAACCACCGGTACGAGATTCTTTCAAGCCAATTATGGAGGTATTGCAGAAGTCAACGTTACCCATCGTTAGTGTGGACATTCCGAGCGGATGGGACGTCGAGTTAGGCCCCCAGTCGGACTGTGATATTAAACCGGCGTGCCTTATTTCGCTAACGGCGCCTAAATTGTGTGCAAAACATTTAGTCAACGCAAAGCACTACCTAGGGGGACGTTTCGTGCCGAAAACGCTGGAAGAAAAGTACGCCATGAACTTACCCACGTATAAGGGACGCGATCTGTTTGTCCGACTAAACTGAATTAACAAAACGCCAAAACTTTAAAGGGATCTAAAGGTAACAGGCATTTATTTCCAAAACAAGTAAATAAATATCAATCAACGGCGTGTAAAATCTCTCAATAAGCTCCACCAATCTCGAAACATCATTTCTGCAGTGACCGCCAGCCACTCTTGTACACCAGCTCGGCGGCCCGTCGCGGTCTGAAGTACGTCATCGCCACGTCTTCGATCTTCGGAAAGGGATTGCTGTTGGTGCTTTTGCTCAGAAATTCGGTCTTGTGTTTTGGACCGTGCGTGACTCCGTCCAGCCCGTCCGGTTTTCCGTTGCTGCCGTTGTCGCGCTGAAAATCGGGCAATTTGGCAAGTATCATCGTTGAGCTGCGCTCCAAGCGACCCGGTGCCGTTAGCGAAGTTTGACTCTCACGGCCGGACACTAGTTTACCGGGAGAGCTCTTCTCCTGTGTGGGAGGTTGTAGTGGCGGCGGTTGTGACGATGGTGGAGGCGTTTCGGCGGGTGGTAAGCGTAACCTCAACAGCGTATCATCCGGCAGGCGCCACTTTTGCAAATCATCATTCCACTCCGACTCACGCTCCAGGCACTCCAGGTTCCAGTAGCGTCCGTCTTTGCGCAGCACCGGCATCGCCTTCTGAAAGACGGTCTCATAGAATAGTATTTTCTTCTCCAGCAGTCTTATCGTCGCGAGATAGTCGTCCCGTTCACGCTGAAATTCGCCCTGTATGTCGGATTCCTCGACTATCTACTATTGCCTGTAGCTGGGGAGTCGGTTTAACGTATGGAGGATAGAGTTTACAAACTATTCTAATTGCATCTTCTCTGATAGCAAGATGATAGCATCTTCTCTTCTTCTCAGGTGTAATAGCCTAAGGGTTATGCCAGGCTATGGCTATGGTTAATGTCAGAAATTCTCCTTATTCTAATTACACTACAGTTCCGGCACGCATGAGACTCCTCACATAACTACATTTCATGAACGGAAACACCTCCAAAAATTACCAAATTATTGATCATTAAAAATGGGGATGTTAAGATAATATCCTACCTTGCAGTTCGATTGCTGTTCCCGTTTGTTCATCGGTCGGCACCGTACGACCACCTTCACGTTCTCAGCCATCGCTTGTTGAATGAATGGATCGGGCTCGGTCTCTGTTGTGTATGTGTGTGAGTACGCCCGAAACGCCGATTTCCAACCGATGCTGGTCAGTGAATTATTTAGCGGGCATCATACATTTTGCCCCCTGTTGACCGAATATGTTAGTGGCGCGTTCGTGGAAACCGTTGAATCGGTCGTAATAACGATGACGGAATGCTGCACGCCATTTCCGCGTCCGCGTTTCGCGTCGCATATCCTGCGGTGGGGTTGTGTAAATGTTTTTACACGCTAGTTGGGAAATTATTCGAAAACCGATGTGTTTCCCGTGATATGATCGTACAGCATTAGGGTGGAGAGAACTGTGACGCTTTGGCGTGACATCGTTTTAGTAGATAGTGTTGCGCACTGACGTAGTTTATGGCTCGAGCCACACACACATGAGTTCACCATTAGGCAGTGAAACCGGATGGAATTGTTTGGCGCACGACGGTGTCAGTGGCAATTACTATCATTTCCTTCACTTAGAGTTGTGTGTTCAAATATTTGCCTTATGCAGTTGACTGCTTTAAACGCTGCCCTTTTGCATCTAATGGACAGTCCAGCCCCATTACCGATATGGGCCAAGGTTAAACGATTCCCTGCCTAGTAGATGTGGTAGATACACGCACATGTGTTATTTCTTTGAAACAAAAAATCGAAACATATTCCATACGCCTATCCTGATGCGCGAGGCAATGCAGCTCCAACAAAGGCACTACCGGTCAGTTCTTCACTTCACAACTGCGGACCGGGGTAGTAGAATGGAATCAATCATTAAAACTCAATCCATCTGACCGGTCACGCGATTTTAGACCGAACGTACCGTGGGTCTTTTCGATGACTAAGTGGTCGCTTTGGCCCGTAGGTTGCTTGTCATTGACCTTGAACCTCCTGAGGTACGAATATTATACAGAAAAACACACACAACACAACACTGTCGTCATATGCAAATGGCCGAGTGATATGACGGCTTAAGATTATCCTTAATATCCGGAGGTTATCGTTTTTTAATACTGCTTTCACTTGTATGTGACTGCGCGCGGTTGTGTCCAGCAAGTTCGCCGCGAAGATGCCAGTGGACTGATAATATGCATACGGGAGTTTGTACCACGGACGGACGGTAAATTATAAATCAAGCTTGATGATCATCAGTCATTATTTCCTGCTATCCTTCGGCGGCGGGGGCAAAAACTTATGGGTTTTGTTATGGTGTCCTCGTCACCAACGCGACACTACACCAACCGACAACGATACGATAATATTTTCGAGTCGACAAAATATGCTTTTCACGCACTCATGTGTTAACAAGATATTTGAAAACCCTGGACGAAATGTCTCCTCACTGCTGCTTGCTTTCGGCTGCCGCTTTTCCACGCTGATCGTGTCAATGAACTGGAAAATCCACCCGCGTGTTGCGTGTTTGCAAACCGATGCTAGTCCAACGATTTCCACGACGTGATTCCGCACTTTGTCCGTCTTTATCCGGGACGGAAATAGAATGTAGATAGTGACCGATAGCGACACGTGCCCACGATCGCGTTCCTGTCGACGTGCCTCGGTCAACTGAAACCACCGACCAAACGCCAACCGTTAAGGACCTTTCGGGGGGCCTGTTTTCCTTAGTCGAAGGAAAAATAATATCTGCGCATGTACCGCGCCGTGGAATGTTTCGGAACGGTGTGTGGCTGACATTGTGATACATAACCGTTTTTTGTGTCTGTGTTGCAACAACACGTGCTGGGATTGTTATTTAGATAGCCGGTGTTTGATGGTGTAATTGATTTAAATTGTTTGCATTTTTTCCTGTTGGCGGTTGGTACGTAAGCACTTGTTTGTTCATATATGATGTTTTGCCTTGGTAAGTTATTCAATATCAGGTAGATTTATCTATGATTAAGAGACTGTTATCATAATACCATCACATCAAAGTTGTTTCCATGAAAAGCAAACAGTTTTAAAAGGAACAGGTACTTTTCAATTTTATTTTGTGAAATAACCCCATTACAACCACCCTGTGGTGGTGGCAATCAACTTTTGGACTCCACGATTCGTTCGTTTATCTCGAGGGGGCTCTCGAGCGATTACATAGTATAGACAAGCTGACAGTCGTATTTTTGGGCAGCAGCAGCGTAGTTGAGTTGTGAAATTACTGTACCGGCATTACATTCAATCGAAATACCCACATTTATCCTGATCCAAATGTACGTGTGTAGTGTAGCTAGTGGTTATGTTTGTCCGGAATTGTTTTTATGCAAAATTAGGTTGTTTTTATCGCAGTGAAGACATTTCATTGAGTAAAGAAATAGATTATGTGGCGAACACAGCAGCACCTTGTTTTTGATACGTGTTGCTATGGTAGCTGTTCGTAGCTGGTGCTAGGGTGTAATAGAGAATGGAAGCACCAACTATCACAACAATCTTGTGGTTGTTTGGGAAATGTGTTTATTTATTTAAAAAATACCAGCCCCATTACCGATATGGGCCAAGGTTAAACGATTCCCTGCCTAGTAGATGTGGTAGATACACGCACATGTGTTATTTCTTTGAAACAAAAAATCGAAACATATTCCATACGCCTATCCTGATGCGCGAGGCAATGCAGCTCCAACAAAGGCACTACCGGTCAGTTCTTCACTTCACAACTGCGGACCGGGGTAGTAGAATGGAATCAATCATTAAAACTCAATCCATCTGACCGGTCACGCGATTTTAGACCGAACGTACCGTGGGTCTTTTCGATGACTAAGTGGTCGCTTTGGCCCGTAGGTTGCTTGTCATTGACCTTGAACCTCCTGAGGTACGAATATTATACAGAAAAACACACACAACACAACACTGTCGTCATATGCAAATGGCCGAGTGATATGACGGCTTAAGATTATCCTTAATATCCGGAGGTTATCGTTTTTTAATACTGCTTTCACTTGTATGTGACTGCGCGCGGTTGTGTCCAGCAAGTTCGCCGCGAAGATGCCAGTGGACTGATAATATGCATACGGGAGTTTGTACCACGGACGGACGGTAAATTATAAATCAAGCATGATGATCATCAGTCATTATTTCCTGCTATCCTTCGGCGGCGGGGGCAAAAACTTATGGGTTTTGTTATGGTGTCCTCGTCACCAACGCGACACTACACCAACCGACAACGATACGATAATATTTTCGAGTCGACAAAATATGCTTTTCACGCACTCATGTGTTAACAAGATATTTGAAAACCCTGGACGAAATGTCTCCTCACTGCTGCTTGCTTTCGGCTGCCGCTTTTCCACGCTGATCGTGTCAATGAACTGGAAAATCCACCCGCGTGTTGCGTGTTTGCAAACCGATGCTAGTCCAACGATTTCCACGACGTGATTCCGCACTTTGTCCGTCTTTATCCGGGACGGAAATAGAATGTAGATAGTGACCGATAGCGACACGTGCCCACGATCGCGTTCCTGTCGACGTGCCTCGGTCAACTGAAACCACCGACCAAACGCCAACCGTTAAGGACCTTTCGGGGGGCCTGTTTTCCTTAGTCGAAGGAAAAATAATATCTGCGCATGTACCGCGCCGTGGAATGTTTCGGAACGGTGTGTGGCTGACATTGTGATACATAACCGTTTTTTGTGTCTGTGTTGCAACAACACGTGCTGGGATTGTTATTTAGATAGCCGGTGTTTGATGGTGTAATTGATTTAAATTGTTTGCATTTTTTCCTGTTGGCGGTTGGTACGTAAGCACTTGTTTGTTCATATATGATGTTTTGCCTTGGTAAGTTATTCAATATCAGGTAGATTTATCTATGATTAAGAGACTGTTATCATAATACCATCACATCAAAGTTGTTTCCATGAAAAGCAAACAGTTTTAAAAGGAACAGGTACTTTTCAATTTTATTTTGTGAAATAACCCCATTACAACCACCCTGTGGTGGTGGCAATCAACTTTTGGACTCCACGATTCGTTCGTTTATCTCGAGGGGGCTCTCGAGCGATTACATAGTATAGACAAGCTGACAGTCGTATTTTTGGGCAGCAGCAGCGTAGTTGAGTTGTGAAATTACTGTACCGGCATTACATTCAATCGAAATACCCACATTTATCCTGATCCAAATGTACGTGTGTAGTGTAGCTAGTGGTTATGTTTGTCCGGAATTGTTTTTATGCAAAATTAGGTTGTTTTTATCGCAGTGAAGACATTTCATTGAGTAAAGAAATAGATTATGTGGCGAACACAGCAGCACCTTGTTTTTGATACGTGTTGCTATGGTAGCTGTTCGTAGCTGGTGCTAGGGTGTAATAGAGAATGGAAGCACCAACTATCACAACAATCTTGTGGTTGTTTGGGAAATGTGTTTATTTATTTAAAAAATACCCGCTCAAATAATTTATTTTACCATTTCAGTCATGAACATGGCACGTAGACTCGACGTAATTATCTTCGGAGCCACTGGCTTCACGGGAAAGTACACTGTGCTGGAAAGTATCAAACTGCTGGCAAACATGAAGTGGGGCATTGCCGGACGTAGCCAAAACAAGCTGCAGGACACACTGAAGGAAATAGGCGACAAGGCGAAGACGGATCTGTCCCACGTGCCGATCGTGCTGGCCGATGTTGACAACCAGGATTCGCTACACAATATGGCCCGGGATTGTCGTGTGGTCGTCAACTGTTGCGGTCCGTATCGGCTTTACGGGGAACCGGTAGTGAAGGCATGTCTCGCTGAACGCACGCATCACGTCGATGTGAGCGGCGAGCCCCAGTTTCTGGAGGGCATGCAGTTGAAGTACCACGAGGCGGCAAAGGAGCGGGGAGTCTATCTAATATCCGCCTGTGGGTTCGATAGTATTCCGGCCGACATGGGAACTGTGTTTTTGGAGCAGCAGTTTGATGGTGTGGTTAATTCGGTTGAGAGCTATATTACGACCAAGCAGAAGGGCCGCCGCGAGCTGGGGGCTATTCATTACGGCACGTGGGCTTCGGCGGTTCATGCTATTGCGAATATGGACGAAGTGGGACAAATTCGAAGGAAGCTCTTCGCTAATAAGATGCCCGACGTGAAGCCAAAGCTGCAAGAGAGACCGACTTTGCATCGTTCGGTGCATGGGAACAAGTGGTCACTGCCATTCCAGGGAGCCGATCGTTCGTGTGTTGCACGTACGCAACGATTCTTCTACGAAACGGAAAACAAGCGTCCGCTCCAGATGAGAGCGTACATTTCGTTCGGGTAAGCAATCGTTCAATAGTTTAAACGTGTCTTTTTCTTATTTGATGTTTGTTCTTTTTCTTACAGAGGCATGGTCGAAGTTTTGGCAGTGTCGTTCGTAGGTGCCATCTTTTGGTTGATGGTGAAAACCAACTTCGGAAGACAGTTGCTACTCAACCATCCTAGAATTTTCTCTTTGGGTATGGTATCGCACGAGGGCCCGAGCGATGAAGCGATGAACAACACACAGTTTGCACTGTATTTCGAGGGCAAAGGATGGGAGGAGAAGCTCGCCAGCCCAGAGGACAAGTACACATCTCCTCCGAATAAGGTGCTTCGCACAAAGGTTACTGGAACGAATCCGGGATATGGAGCAACGTGCGTTGCGCTGGTTCTGTGTGCTCGGACAATCCTTCAAGAGAGCGATAAAATACCCGGAAGGTACGAGTATTTCAAAACTCATAGTTGTATACTACTACAGATTGAAATATAATTCATTTTCTTCTGCAGTGGCGGCTACTTGACTCCAGGAGCTGCTTTTGCAAAGACGAGCTTGATTGACGAGCTTTGCAAAAACGGATTTACGTTCGAAGTGTTATCTTCATCCAAGCTGTAACGGTTCGATCGATGGAGCATTGGTATCAGGGATTCTTTATCATTTATTAAAAAAGGTTTTATTCAGCTGTTGATTAATGGATAATTATGGGTCGGAAAAATAAACTATATATGTCTTGCTGTTCTAAAAACTTGTCAAACAAGGTATTGGTGCTTACGGTCTCTCTTCCTGCAAGTCATACAACATTAATTTGTGTAAATAATTTTTTTTTAAATTTGGAAGAAATTATTGCTGTATGGGTCTTATCAATAATCTAAAAGATTATCCCAGATTTCTTTATTTGTTTAATATTTGTCCATAAAACACAGTGTTTATTCGCATCGGGATTTGACCCGAATTTGACAAACCACCAAATGTCAAAATTGTTTGTTTACAATCGTTTGTGCCGCATGTTCCCGCGCGCGTTCTGATAAAACTTTGTGTTTTGCAGTGAAATCGTGATATTAAAACGATATTTGGGCGTTGATTTCGTTAGCTGCATTATTCTCATTGCAATCAAGGTGTGGTTTATTGTAGTTTTGTACGGCGTAAGTAATTTCTTCACGATAAAATCTGTGCCATTTTTACGCATCCTCGACTCACGAGTGTAAACGCTAATTGCAGCACGCGCACGCGAGGCACACCAAGGATACAGCAACGGTAGGCAAGTTGTGTTTACCGGCAGTAAACAGAGCACCGCAAGCGCGAAGAAAATCAAAGCAGTCCTGCTCTCGAATAAGCACGAAAAATTGAACCTGAGTAGCGAAATCAAAAAGACGGAAGTACTGATGGAAAACTTCCGCCGCTCGATTGGGTTGCGTATTCGTGAGACGAAGGAGGTGTATGAAGGTGAAGTGACCGAATTGACACCGGTTGAGACGGAAAACCCGATGGGAGGGTACGGCAAGACCATTAGCAATGTGGTGATCGGATTGAAGACGGCCAAAGGCACGAAGCAGCTGAAGCTGGACCCGAGCATCTACGAAACGTTGCAGCGCGAGAAGGTCGAGGTAGGCGATGTAATCTATATCGAAGCAAACAGTGGCGCTGTGAAACGTCAGGGCCGCAGTGACAACTTTGCTACCGAGTTCGATCTGGAAACGGAGGAGTATGTCCCGTTGCCGAAGGGTGAGGTGCACAAGAAGAAGGAAGTTGTGCAGGACGTGACGCTGCACGACCTTGATGCGGCTAACGCGCGCCCACAGGGCGGCCAGGATGTGCTGTCGATCGTGGGTCAAATGATGAAGCCGAAGAAGACTGAAATCACGGATAAGCTGCGCACGGAGATCAACAAAATTGTGAACAAGTACATCGACCAGGGCATAGCGGAGCTCGTTCCCGGCGTGCTGTTCATCGATGAGGTGCACATGCTCGATCTGGAGTGTTTCACGTACTTGCACAAATCGCTCGAATCGGCCATTGCACCGATCGTCATTTTCGCCACGAACCGGGGGCGGTGTGTGATTCGCGGAACGGACGATATTGTTTCGCCGCACGGCATTCCGTTGGATCTGTTGGATCGTCTGCTGATCGTGCGTACGGCACCGTACAATATCGGCGAGATGGAACAGATCATACGGCTGCGGGCCCAAACGGAGGGTTTGAGCGTGGAGGATCCGGCTATTCAAGCGCTCAGCGAAATCGGTTCGAATACGACGCTCCGCTATGCAGTTCAACTGCTGACTCCGGCCAACCAGACGAGCAAGGTGAACGGACGGACGCAGATCACCAAAGACGACATCATGGACGTACATTCCCTGTTTTTGGATGCGAAACGATCGGCCAAGTTCTTGCAGGAGGAAAACACCAAGTACATGCTGTAAGGCTACGGGTAGTGTGACGCTCTTATTCGCATTCTAATCGAAACATTACTGTATGACACAAATAAAACAACTCAGAGATCCACATACAAGTTTAAATAATGTTTAATATTCGTCTGTACATGGGTTACGGTAGTTGACAGTTCACAGAGGCAGCGGGCGTTACTCGTAATCCGGTACCATCGGGGGGCAAGTACACACCAGATGCTTATCACCGTACAGATCATCGATTCGACCGACTGTTGGCCAAATTTTCGTTTCCGGTTTCACAAATAGCTGCAACAGAAAGGAGAGATTAATTATAGACAGTCATCGGAAGATTCCTCCTCGTTCCAGGGGTGTTTTTCTTGTTAAAAGAAGCCACTTACCGCAGGGAATGCACCCAACTCACGCGGGTACGGCCGGTTCCATTCGGACGAGATGGTTTGCTTCTGCGTGTGTGGCGCCATCTTCAGTGGATTGACCCGCACGTCCAACCGACCATCCTCAATGTCCTGAATTTCCTTGCGAATCGAAATCATCGAATCGCAGAAGCGATCCAGCTCCTCCTTGTCCTCCGATTCGTACTTGCACAAATCGCTCGAATCGGCCATTGCACCGATCGTCATTTTCGCCACGAACCGGGGGCGGTGTGTGATTCGCGGTACGGACGATATTGTTTCGCCGCACGGCATTCCGTTGGATCTGTTGGATCGTCTGCTGATCGTGCGTACGGCACCGTACAACATCGGCGAGATGGAACAGATCATACGGCTGCGGGCCCAAACGGAGGGTTTGAGCGTGGAGGATCCGGCTATTCAAGCGCTCAGCGAAATCGGTTCGAATACGACGCTCCGCTATGCAGTTCAACTGCTGACTCCGGCCAACCAGACGAGCAAGGTGAACGGACGGACGCAGATCACCAAAGACGACATCATGGACGTACATTCCCTGTTTTTGGATGCGAAACGATCGGCCAAGTTCTTGCAGGAGGAAAACACCAAGTACATGCTGTAAGGCTACGGGTAGTGTGACGCTCTTATTCGCATTCTAATCGAAACATTACTGTATGACACAAATAAAACAACTCAGAGATCCACATACAAGTTTAAATAATGTTTAATATTCGTCTGTACATGGTTTACGGTAGTTGACAGTTCACAGAGGCAGCGGGCGTTACTCGTAATCCGGTACCATCGGGGGGCAAGTACACACCAGATGCTTATCACCGTACAGATCATCGATTCGACCGACTGTTGGCCAAATTTTCGTTTCCGGTTTCACAAATAGCTGCAACAGAAAGGAGAGATTAATTATAGACAGTCATCGGAAGATTCCTCCTCGTTCCAGGGGTGTTTTTCTTGTTAGAAGAAGACACTTACCGCAGGGAATGCACCCAACTCACGCGGGTACGGCCGGTTCCATTCGGACGAGATGGTTTGCTTCTGCGTGTGTGGCGCCATCTTCAGTGGATTGACCCGCACGTCCAACCGACCATCCTCAATGTCCTGAATTTCCTTGCGAATCGAAATCATCGAATCGCAGAAGCGATCCAGCTCCTCCTTGTCCTCCGATTCGGTCGGTTCCACCATCAGCGTGCCCGTAACCGGCCAGGACATGGTAGGCGCGTGGAATCCGTAGTCCATCAACCGTTTCGCGATGTCCACCGCCTCGATGTTGGCCGTCTTCTTGAAGTCGCGCACGTCGATGATGAACTCGTGCGCCACCAGTCCCGTCTTCGGGTCGGTGTACAGCGTTTTGTAGTGGTTCTCCAGCCGTTTCGACATGTAGTTCGCGTTCAGGATGGCAACCTGAGTCGCACGGCGCAGTCCCCGCCCGCCCATCAGCTTAATGTACGACCATGAGATCGGCAAGATGGCGGACGACCCGTACGGCGCCGCACTGACCACACCGAAGCTCTGGCCATCGTTTTCCGGGTGCGGATCGATGACGGGGTGTGTCGGAAGGAAGGGCGCCAGGTGCGATTTCACACCGATCGGGCCCATTCCGGGGCCGCCGCCACCGTGCGGAATGCAGAACGTTTTGTGCAGGTTCAGATGCGACACATCGCTGCCGAAGTCACCCGGCCGGCACAACCCCACCTGGGCGTTCATGTTCGCACCATCCAGATACACCTGGCCACCGTGCTTGTGTACCAGCTCGCACACCTCCACCACGTTGTCCTCGAAGATGCCGTTCGTCGACGGGTAGGTCAACATCAGGCAGGACAGATGCTCGGAGTGCTGCTCCACCTTCTCCTTCAGATGGGCCATGTCGATCACACCGGTCGCACTGTTGACGCGGATCGCCTCCACCTTCATGCCGGCCATCTGGGCCGAGGCCGGGTTCGTACCGTGCGCACTGATCGGGATCAGACAGATCGTGCGCTGATCCTCACCGCGCGACATGTGGTAGCTGCGGATCGCGCGCAACCCCGCGTACTCACCCTGGGCGCCACTGTTCGGCTGGAACGATATCTTGTCGTAGCCGGTGATCTCGCACAGATCCTTCTCCAGCTCGGCGAACATCTGCATGTAGCCCTTGGCCTGTTCGCGCGGTGCGAACGGATGCAGCTCGGTGAACTTCGGGAACGAGCACGGTATCATTTCCGTGGTCGAGTTGAGCTTCATCGTGCACGAACCGAGCGGGATCATCGAGTGGACGAGCGAGATGTCCTTGTTCTCCAGCTGCTTCATGTACCGCACCATGCGCGACTCGCTGTGGTGCTTGTTGAAGATCGGATGCGTAAGGAAGGGTGACGTGCGCCTGAACTGGGTGTTGTGGATCGTACGTCCGGTCGCCTGTGGGTCGGCCACGGAACTATCGATGTCGGGACAACCGAACACGTACAGCAGATCGGCAATGTCGGACGTTTTCACCGTCTCGTCCATCGACGCCCCGATCGAACCGTCATCGAAGTAGCGCAGATTGATCTTCTTCTCTTCGGCGCGCGTTTTGATCTCGGCCGTCGTCATCCCGTTCGGCACCACGTGCAGCGTGTCGAAGAACGCCTTGTTCAGCTGCTGGTGGCCGGCCTTCTCGATGCCAGCGTTCAGCGCCAGCGCACAGTTGTGCACACGGTTCGCGATGTTCTTCAGGCCCTCCGGACCGTGGTAGATGGCGTACATGGCGGCCATGTTGGCGAGCAGCGCTTGCGCCGTACAGATGTTGCTCGTGGCCTTGTCACGACGGATGTGCTGTTCGCGGGTCTGCAACGCCAACCGGTACGCATCCTCACCGTCCATATCGCGCGTCACACCGATCATGCGGCCCGGGATAAGTCGGGTCAGCTTCTGACGGCAGGCAAAGAAGGCCGCATGTGGTCCACCGTACCCCAGCGGGACGCCCAGTCGTTGGGCCGATCCGATCGCGATATCCGCCCCGAACTCGGCCGGCGGTCGGAGCAGCGTGAGCGCCAGCAGATCCGTGGCAACGACCACAAGCGTGCCGTTCTTCTTGCAGTCCTTCGACACCTGCTCAAAGTCCTGCACGTCGCCAAACGTGTCCGGGTACTGCATCAGCACGCCCGAAATTTCGTGATCGCCGAAGTCGATCGCCTTGACCGATCCGAACACGACCTCGATGCCGAGCGCCTCCAGACGCGTCTTCACTACGGCCACCGTCTGGGGGTGTAGCTTGCGCGACAGGAACACCTTCCGGCGCTTGTTGTGTCGGAAGCAGAGACTCATCGCCTCGGCCGCCGCCGTACCCTCGTCCAGCAGGGAGGCATTCGCGATTTCCAGCCCCGTCAGGTCCGTTACGAGCGTCTGGAAGTTCAGCAACGATTCCAACCGACCCTGGCTGATCTCCGGCTGGTACGGCGTGTACTGCGTGGTCCAGCCCGGGTTCTCGAAGACGTTGCGCAATATCGGGTGCGGCACCAGGCAGTTGTGGTAGCCCATGCCGATGTACGTGCGCCACACTTCATTCTTGTTGCTGATCTGCTGGATCCGCTCGATCAGTTCGTGTTCGTCTGTTACAAGAGAGCGGCGGGAGAAGAAGAAAAAGGTAGGGAAAAACACACAAATAAATAATCGGCACAAGCTACACAAGCAGGATCTGCTAGTCCACGGGAGGATGCCGAGTCCACCGGCTGATAAGCGAGTTATCAGCGCCTGCGGCATGCGTAGTGTTTTACGGTTGAGCACGGGGGTCAATCGGTTAGCGTGTTGCGTGTGTTATCGCCCGCCTGCTGCGACGTTGTAAGAGCGAAAGGATTTAGTCTACCGCGAGTCACACGTCATCGTTGCCATAGTGATGCTCGTGGAGCTGCTCCCATATTCTACCGTTCGCTTTCCCTTTTCAACAACACAAGGGAGAACAAACAACAAAAAAGGCACACTCACAGGGAAGACCTTGGGCGCAAAATGCGAGTCAGCAACTCAATTGGGGGCCACTGTTGCTGTTGGCGGGGTTATCGCGCGGCCATATAACGCGCCCATACGAGATGAATGCGCTGCCAGCGAAAACAAGGCGTCGGAAAGACTCGATGGAGGCGCGGTTTCAAGACGGAGATTTTAAATCGCAACCAAAGCATGACATTTTTGCCGCACGAGTTGTGAAATTAGTTTGTTGCTGGTTTTGTTTCAATTTTTCGTTTGAAGTCTTCAGTTTTATGGAATGTTGTTAATGTTGAGACGTTGGAGTGATCGTAACCTAATAGTCATACTCACTCAACGGATCCTCGATGTTGAGAATACGTTTGAATTTGATCGCATTCGGTACGGCCTTCTCGGATAGCTCGTCCAGCGACTACGTGGCGTAGGGTAAGAGAGAGAGAAACAAGAAATCCTCGATTATTCGACACACCCAAATATCAGCACTTCCGGCTGGTAGCACTGGCAAGTCATCTCGCCTATCAGTTCGGGCAACACACTGGTAGCGCCGCGTGATTATCACCTTGAATCCGATCGAGTTCAGCATGGTAACGACGTCGGTTTTACGCGGCCCGATGTGACGCGATGCAAAGTCCGGCTTGTTGGGGAACAGTTCCTCCACCGTGGCGAGATAGCGCTGGAACTGCAGGTTGCCCTGCAGGCTGGCGGCCAACCGCGCTGGGAGGGCTCCATGGTGCTGCAAACCCGTCCGGCAGAGGCGGGTCTGTAGCTGTTGCTTGCTCAGCATCATCGTACGCTGCATTGTTGGGGGCGAGTTCGTTGGGACAGTCTCTTTGATCGGTTGCACAATTTTAGCCCGAGGAGGCTCGTCTTCTAGAGATAGTCTCTAGTTGCTCATCACACCACAGAACCACCTGATGCACTAGCACACACAAACACACAAAACAGCGCGGAACAGAATCCTGACTACCGGGAGGATCACCGTCGAACGAACTGAACGCGTGTCCGGGCTCGGCTTATGTTTATATACCACCGGCGGCTTATCGCCGGAGATTCCATCCGCGAGACACACGATCACACGGAACGATCGTTTCCGATTACCGGTCCGAACTTTCCGGACTGCTCGGTGGATGTGTTTTTCCATGTGCTTCGGGCTCCGCAGTAGATTGCCGGTTGTAATGGTTGTAACGGGCGTTTTGTTTTGGTCAAAAAATTCGGCGATCGCGCTACCGCCACATTGTCGTAGTCGTGGCAGCACCTGATAAGCCACATCATCCTCCAGACGGATGATGGATGACGTACCGCTGGTACGGTGCGTTACTATGAATCACGTGACTTACCGCGGACCAGCTGGCAGCAGGACCTAAAAGAGTGTTGCCGCTTGAAGAGGTCAACTGAGTGAGTTATCTCCATTTGGGGAGGACGTAAACCAAACGCACCAGATGGTTCCAACAACCCAGGAAGAACACTTCCACGGGAAAGTTTGAATGCGCTAAGTGCTTGATAAGGTAAGGAGGGAAAACGAACAAAATGTCGGGATTTGTTCGTGGGGTTTGCTTCCATCAATGAACTTGCTAATGGAGATAGTAAAAAACTTACTTGTTGGCACGATCGTTAGCTCTTGTATGATTAGAAAACAATGTAACCCAGCTCTCCAATTCTTTTCGTTTCATGTAATTTCCTTTATTTTCGCATCCGCAAACCGTGCGTCCGTGAGTGAATGTTTGGCGAGAATATACATCCGTTTTTTTGTCGGTAGCTTTGTTTTGCTTTGTAATATCAAATTCAACCCGATAACTATACAACGAATCGCACAATATATGATACAATCAACGCTGTGGTAAATTTTAGTAGCCTATATAAAAACTGATTCTCTCAATGAACGATAACGGCGTGTGTACCGCCCGGTGCGTACGAACGAAGCGCTTAGTAACGGCTTTCTAACGACTCTTCCTGCTCTCCCGCCGGTGTCATGGCCACCTGTGATCGCCACGTGTCACCGCACGTTGCAGAGTGTTACAGAATCGGTAGCAGGACAAAGGGACTAGTGAGTGAGTATGCCAGTACAACCAACAAACGGTTTAGTAGGGGAAACAACGGAAAAGGAAAATGTTCAACGATTCAGCGCTTATACGAATGAGTGTGAGTGTGTGTGTGTGTGCAGTATGTAATGGCGTCGCTCGAGACACACTAAAATACTAGTACAGAAATGATCTTGCATCACTTTCAAGCACGGTACAAGTTGATCTGTTCGTTTATGCCGTATTCGTTACTTTACAGCTTCGAGACTACACTAGTACGATGGATGAGCCAGCTCTGCAGGTTGTTGTGGGAATAATGCTGCCAGGGACATTTTCCACGAGCGCCATTACGTACCTGTATTTATCACTCGTTCAGTACCGTGTCTCGTACTGACCTGACCTCGCACGACACTTACGCTGCAACGGTGGCACAGTGTCCTACACAACCATTCTTATCTAATGTAGATAGTCTGAGAGTAGTAGAGTTGCCGTTCTGCGGCATGATCTGCGCGAAAGAAGAGTTTCTTACAACTATGGCGGCTGTATAGGATGCCTTTGCTTGTCACATCGCGCTTGCGAGGCAAAGGATCTAGTGTCTGCGGCTATTCGAATCAGGTGTTAATCACCGCCCAGTAAGGTGTGTCGCACTCGAGCAAGTATGCAATTCACAATGCAAATCATCAAACAAGGATCCGGTTAACATCTGACTAGAGGTACCTGCAATGCGTTAGGGTTTCTCATCTGGTCTATACTCTAGGTCTCTTTATGTCCTATCTTGGATAACTGTCGGATATTTGAGGGTGCAGTTATGGTATCATCGGCTACGGTGTGTCACTAGCATGAAATACGTTCGGTTTCGTTGAGCCCGGGATGCTAGCACGGGTAAGCTACGCACGGAACCTATACGGGAGGGAATCTAATGGCTCTATTGATCTCTAGTGTGGGTGGTAATACTCGTTCGTACTAAATTCGGCTATGGTCTCATTCGTGCTCGGCAATGGGAATGATTCCGTTTTGCTATAATGATTTATCACAGAAATTGTGTTTACATAGAGACAGAGAGAGCAGAGAGAGATAGAGAGAGAGAGAAGATAGAGAACGTGATAGTGTTGTTGGGTAGTAAAAAGGTATCGGGCTACTACGGGAAGCTTGATCGCGCCGTCAATTCCAATCCCACGCACGGCCCGCCCCGCCTAGTGCAGGGATTTTTTGTTGGGTGACGTGGCGATCCCGAGGTTCAGTGCGTTGTCCTGCTTAAAGTCGAGACTGCTGTACTTTGTCGGCGACGGCGACAGGGCACTGCTGATCGGGAAGCTGGCCGCTATGGCCGAGATCTTCTCGTAATCGAACCGCATCAGGATGTTCTCGCAGCTCTTGATGTGCGAGTGTTCCGTGTCGTGCTGGAAGGTGGAACCGCGCAGCGTACCCGCCGTGTACCGGCCGATGTTGGCCGAGGTGGTCGGTGACAGGGCGGGCGGTTGGTTCGGGTGGTAGGGTGGCGAGTTCTCGGCCGATCGTGTCGTCCGCCCGGACGCGACCGGCGTGGCCGGCTTCAGCGACTCCAGGTAGGCCTTGGTGATGATCGGTGACGAGGGCGACTTGTCGAACTTGACCGCGGTGGTGGAGTCGCGCTGCAGGTGTAGCGTGTACCGGTCGTGGGACGTACTCTTGAGCGTCGTCGGTCGCACGTTCGGATCCGGTAGCTCCCGCGGCGGTGACACATGGCGCGGAGTTATCGGCGGCGATTGGCTGTAGTAGGAGGCGTACGTGTACGTTTTCGGGGACTCGCGATCGAGCGACTGATTGTCGGAGGAGTAATCACTGCTGTGGTCTTTGCGCGACCGTGCGCCGGCACTTTTGTCACCGTCGCGATCTTTGTCCTTCCGGCGGCGCGGCGAGTACTCTTTACGCTTCCGTGGTCGGCTCGGCCTGTTGCAGGACGTGGGCCGGCAGCGGTGGCTCTCGTGCGTGGTGGAGTAATCGTGCACCATTACGAGGGGTGGTTCGGTGGCGCAACCGTTACCCGTCCTCGCGGGACTCACCGATCCACCGGCACCGGCACTGGTGCCCCGAGCCGGCCGATTACCGAACTGCTTGAGCGATTTTTCCAAATTGTCTATCGTGTCGTTGATGCGGTCGGACTGTATGTCCGACTCGTAGTCGCAGTACCCGTCGATAGCTTTTATGGAGCTCTCGATCGAGGAGAGCGTCGCGAGCATGTTCGCGTTCGAGCGCTTGAGATAGTCGATTGTCTTGATCGTTGTGATGTAGTCATCGCCGAGCTTGATCTTCCCATCCTCAATGCTCTTGATGATCTCGTCCGTCTTGGAACTCTTCACCTCGTCCGGTATTTTAATGGCGCGCAGGATCTCCTCCTTTGCGTGCCGCATAATGCCCACTTCGTCCGGATCCCGGCCGGAAAAGTCCTCGCTGCGGATTGATTCGCACGAGCGGCTCAGCATTCGCTCGCTGGTCGCTTCCGGTTTCAGCAGCTCGTCGATCTCGTGCCGACTCTTGCGCTTCTCCGCCGTACTTTCGGCCGCCGCCTTGAAGCGCGCCAGCTGCTCGTCCGTCTTCTTGATCAGCTCCTCCGTCTTCAGGCTGAGCGGCTTCAGATCGGTGTGATCGTCCGGAAGCTTGAAGCGCGTGGGGGATTTGCGTGCCAGCAGGCGCGAGATTTGCTCCTCCGATTTCTTCAACACTTCCTCGGTCTTGCTCGACGACACCGTTGCGGAGGGAGCGGCCGTTTCGTCGAGCTTCATGTCGATCAGGGACAGTCGCTTCTCCAGCTTGTCGATCATCTTTTTGTCGTGCGTGCGGAAACGCGCTAATTGTTCCTCCGTTTTCTTGATCAATTCCTCCGTCTTCGATGATACTGCCCGGGTATCGATGGCGTTAAAGCTAAGGTTCAGTGGTTGTGGTTCGGGACAGTGTGGTTCGGGCTCTTTCGTTGGCGCCGGAGCTGGTGAAGTTGGAACCGGTGGAACGTCCGGAACGGACGGTTCCTTCACCGGCTCGTGCACCGGTTCCGGAACTTTTTCCTCCTCCGGTGTGATGATCTCGCGAAAGTTTTCCTTGCGCACGTAATACGTCGGTTCCGGGGGAGCAAACCGGGCCAGCTGCTCCTCCGTGCGTTGTATAAGTAGATCCGTTTTGGATTTGATATCGTCGCTCACGTTCGGCTCCTCGCTGGTATCTACCACCGGTGGATCGCTTTCAAACTTCAATCGATACGGTGAGATAACCGGCTTGTCCACTTCCTCGGTCTTCTCCAGCAGCTGCTCCACACTGTGGGTGATCTTCAGATCCAGCGAGTTCTCGTCGAGATGCAGGCTCGGCAACTGTTCGATCGTTTTGATCAGCATTTCCGTCTCGTCCTGCTTGATCAGCTGGTCCGTGCGTTGTTCGTCCTGGTCGCGTGCTTTCCTCACAATCCGACCCAGAATGAGCGAATTCTCCTTGATGATCTCCAGCATCTTGTCACTCTTGAGCGCGTTCGTATCGATCGCCACCAGCCCCTCCGAGGCGGAACGCTTCGAAATGTCCTCCGGCGGAAGATCCTCACCCTTGATCGGATCGTCCATGGAGAAGGATTTTTCCTTCAGAAACTTCACTCGATTGGACAGGTATCGCTCGATGTCCTCGGGACTTTCGTTCGGCTCCTCCTGCGTCGGGGTCGGTGTGCTGAGCGCGTCGGCAATCTTGTACTTGGGCTGCTTGGCCGGTTCTGGCACGACCGACGCGAGATCCACGCTGGGCGGTAGCAGCGGGCTGTCGTGCTGTAGGCTGCTCTTCATCGGTAGCTCCAACACGAACGACGACGACATCGACGAGCGGTTGGAGACGTTCGTAAAGCTATAGTTGTCCAGTTTCGATGTGGCGTCACTCCGATCGAGCACGCTCTCGGTGGTGGTGACGAGCGATTCGCTTACTCGCCGCTCCTTAATCACGTTCAGGTCGAGCTTGCTGGGCCGTTCGGCCGCATTGATGCGTTCGAACAGCTCATTCGTGACACCCTCGTCGCTCACCTTGAACGAGTCCGTTTCCGGCTCGATGCGGGCCGTCACCTCAACCAGCGGGGTAGTACCTTTGGTGGCCTCCACCGTGACGGTGTTATCGCTCGGAATGTTCGCCAGATAGTCCGAGTAGTCCATCAGCGAGGACGGTGTCTTCAGTGGACTGATCGTGGACATGCTAACGTACTTGCTGATGTCGGGAATGGGCGACAGCTGGCTCGTGCTCGTAATTGCGATTGAGAGTGATTTGTCACTCTCCAACTCTGAATGTCCCAGCGGTGCGGGTGCAATTTTGCGGACATGATCCGAGACCGAACTCAGCTCGGACGCTCTGCTCAGCTCGGGTTCCTCGTCCTCTCCGAACGACGCCGGTTCCTCCTTGATGTCCGTCAGCTCACTGTCGCTCGGTACGATCACAACCAGTCGCTCCTCGTCAGGCACTTCCCGGATGATGGATTCCGGCGTTATTCGTCGCTTCATCGGTGACGCTTCCAGCGACGAAGCGCTCAGCGGTTGATTGTCATCATCGCACAGCGATGTGCTGGTGCTGGACTCTGCGTCCGACTCCTCACTGTAGGAGGAAGATTCACTGCGCCGTTTCAGCGCACCCGTTCGCGCCCCCGAACCGGATCCATCACCTCCGCTGCTGCCCGTCTCCGAGAGATTGCTAATCGCGGACGAGGCACTGGCGGACTTCTTCAACTTCGGCGAGTCGGCTTTCGGACCGTCCTGCTGTGTCTGCTGCTGCTGCTTTTTCGCCTCCTTCGCATCCTTCGGCAGATCTTTCCACTTGAGGCTGTTGCGTCGCTGCTTCGTCTCGTCCATATCCTTCCAGTGGAGCGTTTCGACCGGTTTCGGTGACTTCGGTGCGCCTGAACTCTGCTTGCCGGACTGTTTGGCCGATTTGGCCGAGCGCACGGGCGGTACTGCGCCCTGCGGTGGCCCGAGCCGCTTGCCTTTGGCACTGAGCAGAGCGTTTTTGCCGACGAGCAGCTGGTTCACCTGCAGCGTACCGCTGTTCGGGGCGGGATTCGACGGTTGGCGAGCGACGGCCGCCGTCAGGATGATATGTGCCTGGCGCTGCCGTTCGCGCAGCTTGTCGTACTGTTTCTTCAGCAGCGAGATGTCCAGGTTCATCTTTTCCTTGCCCTCGGCGCGCGCAAAGTTCGACGGTATGCCCAGCGAAGCGCGCCGGCCCGACCGCAAACCCCACGCGGTTGCCGTGACCGCGAGCCGCGAGTCTTCGTCCGATTCGCCCTCGTCGTCGGAGTAGAAAATTCTATGGAGAGAGCGAGAGAGAGGTAAACCGAGAAAATTAGATTTCGTCTGTCGGTGACAGCTCGTTGGCAGCGTTCGTTTACTTTAAATTGGAAGTGTCCTTCAGCTGGGTAATACTGTTGAGGTGTTTCTCCCGCAGCTTTGGCAGGTCCGCTATTGGTCCGATGTCAACGACCCGCTGGATCAGTGCATTCGAGTCCACCAAACTTCCGTTCACCAGCTCCGACGAGAGGGCACCCATTTTGCAGTAGAAATCATCCGCGGTTTTGGTGGCCAAAATTTTGCTGCAAAACGTAAGTTTGTGCGTTAGGTAAGAGCTTTGTAGATATAGCGTCACTGTCCCCCAATATCATTACCTCTCCAAGATGCCCCAAATGGCCAGGGCCGTCCTTAACAGCACGTCGCTGCCCTCGATCAGTATGAGGTCCCACACGCGCAACACCAGCGGTATCGGCAGGCACGTGCAGAACAGCGTCAGAAACCATTGCATCGTGAACACATTCGTCAGTGGCGGCTCGAACGCACCCTCCGGGCCCTGCAGCTTCTGCAGGTGGCGTGCCAGCTTCGGCAGCCGCGTCCCGAGCAGATCCCGAAAGACGGCCATGTCGGCCTGCAGCCCACCGAGCGAGCCGCAAAAGTAGCCCGGCGGCAGCAAACCCTCGATCAGCAGGATCATCACCTTGATCGAGTCCGACTCGCTCTTGTCCATCACCTGCATGATGAGCGCACCGAGCATGTTGAAGCCCTGGCAGTAGCCCACCTCCGGGTTGAAGCGCGAGTACCCGAGCAGCACGCGCTTCAGCTTCGCCTGGTTGATCGTCCCGGACGGGCCCGAACAGAGGCTCGACCCGGTCCGGTGCAGATCCTTCACGATCTGTATGCCCAGCTCCTCGTCGTCCTCGTCGCACTGCTCGCTGAGACACCTGGTCGACTCCTCCTCCCAGTTGAGGGAGCGCGTCTTCAGATACCGATCGGCCAGTGCCATCCACAGCTACGGATGAAGTGGATGAACCAAGGTGTTATGAAACGAGATCAAACGGATCAGAGGGATAGTTCGTACCTTGCGCCGGAACTCCGATGGCATACCGCCGGGCAGGCGGGCCACCATCTTCATCGCGTGCAGCCACTGGTTGAAGTCGGACTGGGTGTCCGGGACGCCCATCTTCTTGCTGAGGTTGTAGTCGGAGCTGGACGCCGACGGTGGTGGCGGGGGTGGTGGTGGTGGTGATAGAGCATTGAACCGCATTTCTTCCGACTCTGCAACGGAGTTAGGATGTTGGAATGTCACCATTAAAACCAAGGTGTCTTGCAGACAAAACAATCCCTTAAGTAGATCTATTTTAAGAACCAACTGTTTTGTATGGAACCATTGAAATTCGTGCAAAAAACGATCTAACTGTAACGCAAAATTAATGATTGCTTTTCAGCGGCAGGAAGCAACGATTGTAAATTGGTAAAACTTCGGTATGAAAAAGAAACAACAATGTCATCAACGCGAACGCTTCCATGAAATGAATAGCACAGCCTACTCAGTCCTGGGTCGCTCTAGTGTGGGAGTCAGCATTACGCCCCATGGCAACGCCTTCTTCGTGTTTCCTGGGAACCTCGGGAAAGTGAAACGAAACAAACTTTTCTATCGCCTACTGCTTGTGGGGGTTGAACCAACATAAAAAAACTAACTAACGATTTGCCTCTCGACAAATAGTAGCAGCAC
>KZ067831.1:127253-142623 GCA_002091845.1 Anopheles cracens
TCATGTGAATTCTAATTTCCAATGCAATTTCCTTGCACGTTTGTCTGCTGTTCGCTCCACGACTCCGGGCAGAAACCATGCAGACATTCATCCATAACCTGGGTGTGCTGGCGGTACGTGTATATGTATCGCTTTTTAATTGAATTCACCGCATCGATTACAGATTGCGAGCGAAATTTTCTGCACCAGAAATAGATTTTCAATAACCCACGGGGTGACACGGCGGAAAGCGGCACAGCGCGCTCGATATGGAAAATAATGGCATAACCGACCGAACGATTGGCTCACGCTCGCCTGGCGCTCACTTCGCTTGCCTTTGGTGAATTTATTTCCGCCCGGCCGGAGGCAGCGACGGGGGTGGGAATCAACATTGGCACGTCCTCGAACAGCTCACCAGGCAACCGGAAGCTCTTTCTTCCAGCCGCTGGTGGCTGCACAATTGGACCCGGAGCGACGCAACGCAATTCCCTGATAAGCACCGGCAGCGACAATTGTCGTCAGGAGGATGTTTAATTACCATCTTTGCTTCTTTTGTTTTTTTTTGTTGTTGTTGTACCGTCTGCCTGCTCCGTCGGTTCCATTTTCCGATCAACTGCCCCCGGGGCCATAGGGGAAACCCCGTTTTCCGAGACAGGGAACCGAGACGTGCCGGAGATGGTTGAGTCTCTGCTTCTCCGTAAAACCATCAAGTCAAGCACGACTCCACACACACTCGAACGTGACCTTTGGACTTGTTAAATATTCATCCCCATGAAAATACCTGGCACCTTGCCGCTTCCTCCCGGCGCGTCGACTGGTGATTGCGTTCGCTCCGAACCACGCACACTGGCACGACGCAGGTTCTGGCATCGATTCTTCTCGGATCATGTGCGAGAGGTGATATAAACATGCAAAGGACAACGTTCTTGAACACTTTTTTCGATGTTTCTACCGCCTCTAATGGGGTCGTATTCGATGATTTAATGATCGATAGGCTTATAGCTCTGAGATAACACGATAGCGGATTGTTTGTCCGTGGGAAAACTAGCGCCACCTTTATGTTGCCTCTTAGTCACCAATGATTATGCCGGTTTTGCAGGCTTAATCACAAAAATATAGCTGTAAGTCTCATGTTTCGTTTGCTAGTCGTGAATGGTTTTCGTTATATGATAAGAAGTAATTTTAATACGGTCTTTATACAGTTTTTCGGTTTTTAAACTTAAGTCTACAATAACCGAAGATTATCCGATTCTTTTCAATTTCAGTAAAAACACTATTTGTACCCTAAAGCTTCAATAACTTTTTCAATGTGTTGCAAAAGTATTTATATGATTTAACCCGATTTATATGTTAAATGTTTTATAAGCCATGCTACTCATGGCTTATAAAGCATATCATTTGTTTTCCCTCGTCATTTCTACCCTATATAGAAAAGCGTCAATTAAACATTACAATCAAACAATGGAAAATGGGTAATAGGCAAGCATATTTCAAAAAAACAGGCACAAATCTTAGCTTAGAGCTTAAATATAGTGCCACAACATTTACAGATGTTAGTAATGAAAATGAGAATATCGACAAAAGAATCTAAAAAGTCAATATTATGTTAAAATTTGTAACGAATTGCTCACTTTATGCATATTCATAGCATGGCAATATATTTTAATGTAATCGATCGATGTTATTTCTGTTTAAATTACTCAGAAATCAATCTACGCAAATCACCAGCCCTGGTTCTCGTGAAACACCTTCACCTCGTTTATCGTGAAATCTCTTCTCGCCCGTCTTGGGCCTGTACCGACCCGAGACGCTCGCATCCTTTTGCATCCTCCCGAGGCGGAATGCTGTCCCGTTCGAGCGACCGGCACTTGTTGAGTCAGGATCCCACCCAGCCGACCCTTTGCGAAATGGCGCGCTGCTCGCATTTCACAATGACGTCTGTGCCGGAGACTTTGCCTCACGGTGGGTAATTATCGTGGTGCGTGTGCGTGGGCCACCCGTCGCGGCAAGCGAAAAAATCCCCATCAGCAAAATGTCATTAATTTTGGGGACAGCAGTTAGCGGAATGATGGATTAATGATCCCGTTTCCTTTCGGGATGCTGCTGCTGTTGGTGCGCTGCAACGCTGCCGTTGGTTTACTGCACGCGCTGGAGCTTCGTTACTTCGCTATTTTTACGTCAGCACGCCGGCCATTAGGGGAAGCTCATAAATAGCATTGTTTTGGGCTCCAGGGCTCCCGGTCGGAAAGCAGTGCTTCGTCACCTGCGGCATATGGTTCACTGTCACTGTCGCAAGTGCGAATGGATGCCGGTGTGTCGAATATTTTATTTTTCTTCCACACAAATGCTACTCCCACGCGGTTGCCAATATCAGATTACACCGCATGGAGCCAGGGAAAGCGTCACCGGCAGAAACAAGCGCGCAATACCCGGCTCGAGCATGTACGACGCCATCGTCGGTCGTGTGTGGGTTTGTGGAATTTAAATTGAGCAGCGCAGTAACAAGCAATAGGCAAGCATTTGTCAAACATTCACATTACAATTCGTTACGTATAAGACAAAATACAGCAGACGCAACCAGAAGGTCAGCGAAACGGTTCCTTGGAGAGAAATTATGTTTTCCATCATGATGGAAATTGTCTTTTCAGACCCAATCGCACCGCGAAGGGCGAACGCATGAGGCGACGGTGGCTACCGAAGCCGATGGCAAAAGAACACAATAACCACAAGCAAGCCTTCACGGTCGCTGCGCTGGAAGGATGATGTCTTCTGCAGACGCCGTAGTTCAGCGTACCGTTCGCTGGCCGGCCAGCCGAGCCTGCCGTCGTTTTCCGTTGGAATGTAGATGGCATTGCGTTGCCGGTGCTGGAGCAAGCGGCAGCAGCAGCAGCAGCAACAGCAGCAGACAACAACACAAATACGCCTACCCACCGACAAAACCTTGCGAAGGCCCCTTCGATCTTGCGGTTGCGGCCGGTGGCAAACACAAATCCACAGAAGCTAACTCAAACAACATGTTGACGATCCTTTTGTGGTTCTTTTTTTCGTTTTGCTGCGCCGTTGTTAACGAAACCGGTGGTATAAGTTGAAAATTTACAATAACACAGACGCAGGAGTCGGGGAAAGGTCGGAAGGAAGCATTAGAACTGAGGTGGGTTTGGGGTGGGGTGGAGTGGGGTTTTGGTGAAATGTAATACCGGCAAAAGGTGAAAGTAACCTTTCGCTTTTTGTTTTGCCGCTTTGATCATGTGGAAAAGGGACAGTAGAGTTACTTATGCCAGAGCACTACACGATGGACTATCTTTACTTGGAAATATGTTACTTCGTGTGACGATCCGGCAGCTTTTCGGTGTTCATTAATGTTTGATTGTTTTTTTTTTTTGCTAATAGTAAACCGTCGCCTTGTTTGTGAAACGATTGTAAATTAGAATTCACAAGGCGAACTGACTGATTATATTTTTAATTCATTGAGTTAAACTTATTGTATTCAGATGATAAATGTTAGAACTAATGGAAGATAGTGTATACATACACAAGAAAAGGAAACCTCTGCAAGTGACCCGATTGTGGGGTTAAAAGTTCTTATCAAACTCAAATCAAATATGATAGAAGGTTTTCAAAATGTGCAAATATACTGAGCAGACTTTTTTCCGTTCGACTCTAAAGTTTGATCTCGTCACAATCCGTTCTTATGTGATGAATTTCACGCCCAGTAGATCTTTTAGATCTATACTAACCTCTATCTTATATACATAATATTAAGCCACCCATATAGTGCCACCAATGTTTTGGAAGTAGATCCTTCCTGCTTACCCCGTTTTCCGAGACAGGGAACCGAGACGTGCCGGAGATGGTTGAGTCTCTGCTTCTCCGTAAAACCATCAAGTCAAGCACGACTCCACACACACTCGAACGTGACCTTTGGACTTGTTAAATATTCATCCCCATGAAAATACCTGGCACCTTGCCGCTTCCTCCCGGCGCGTCGACTGGTGATTGCGTTCGCTCCGAACGACGCACACTGGCTCGACGCAAGTTCTGGCATCGATTCTTCTCGGATCATGTGCGAGAGGTGATATAAACATGCAAAGGACAACGTTCTTGAACACTTTTTTCGATGTTTCTACCGCCTCTAATGGGGTCGTTTTCGATGATTTAATGATCGATAGGCTTATAGCTCTGAGATAACACGATAGCGGATTGTTTGTCCGTGGGAAAACTAGCGCCACCTTTATGTTGCCTCTTAGTCACCAATGATTATGCCGGTTTTGCAGGCTTAATCACAAAAATATAGCTGTAAGTCTCATGTTTCGTTTGCTAGTCGTGAATGGTTTTCGTTATATGATAAGAAGTAATTTTAATACGGTCTTTATACAGTTTTTCGGTTTTTAAACTTAAGTCTACAATAACCGAAGATTATCCGATTCTTTTCAATTTCAGTAAAAACACTATTTGTACCCTAAAGCTTCAATAACTTTTTCAATGTGTTGCAAAAGTATTTATATGATTTAACCCGATTTATATGTTAAATGTTTTATAAGCCATGCTACTCATGGCTTATAAAGCATATCATTTGTTTTCCCTCGTCATTTCTACCCTATATAGAAAAGCGTCAATTAAACATTACAATCAAACAATGGAAAATGGGTAATAGGCAAGCATATTTCAAAAAAACAGGCACAAATCTTAGCTTAGAGCTTAAATATAGTGCCACAACATTTACAGATGTTAGTAATGAAAATGAGAATATCGACAAAAGAATCTAAAAAGTCAATATTATGTTAAAATTTGTAACGAATTGCTCACTTTATGCATATTCATAGCATGGCAATATATTTTAATGTAATCGATCGATGTTATTTCTGTTTAAATTACTCAGAAATCAATCTACGCAAATCACCAGCCCTGGTTCTCGTGAAACACCTTCACCTCGTTTATCGTGAAATCTCTTCTCGCCCGTCTTGGGCCTGTACCGACCCGAGACGCTCGCATCCTTTTGCATCCTCCCGAGGCGGAATGCTGTCCCGTTCGAGCGACCGGCACTTGTTGAGTCAGGATCCCACCCAGCCGACCCTTTGCGAAATGGCGCGCTGCTCGCATTTCACAATGACGTCTGTGCCGGAGACTTTGCCTCACGGTGGGTAATTATCGTGGTGCGTGTGCGTGGGCCACCCGTCGCGGCAAGCGAAAAAATCCCCATCAGCAAAATGTCATTAATTTTGGGGACAGCAGTTAGCGGAATGATGGATTAATGATCCCGTTTCCTTTCGGGATGCTGCTGCTGTTGGTGCGCTGCAACGCTGCCGTTGGTTTACTGCACGCGCTGGAGCTTCGTTACTTCGCTATTTTTACGTCAGCACGCCGGCCATTAGGGGAAGCTCATAAATAGCATTGTTTTGGGCTCCAGGGCTCCCGGTCGGAAAGCAGTGCTTCGTCACCTGCGGCATATGGTTCACTGTCACTGTCGCAAGTGCGAATGGATGCCGGTGTGTCGAATATTTTATTTTTCTTCCACACAAATGCTACTCCCACGCGGTTGCCAATATCAGATTACACCGCATGGAGCCAGGGAAAGCGTCACCGGCAGAAACAAGCGCGCAATACCCGGCTCGAGCATGTACGACGCCATCGTCGGTCGTGTGTGGGTTTGTGGAATTTAAATTGAGCAGCGCAGTAACAAGCAATAGGCAAGCATTTGTCAAACATTCACATTACAATTCGTTACGTATAAGACAAAATACAGCAGACGCAACCAGAAGGTCAGCGAAACGGTTCCTTGGAGAGAAATTATGTTTTCCATCATGATGGAAATTGTCTTTTCAGACCCAATCGCACCGCGAAGGGCGAACGCATGAGGCGACGGTGGCTACCGAAGCCGATGGCAAAAGAACACAATAACCACAAGCAAGCCTTCACGGTCGCTGCGCTGGAAGGATGATGTCTTCTGCAGACGCCGTAGTTCAGCGTACCGTTCGCTGGCCGGCCAGCCGAGCCTGCCGTCGTTTTCCGTTGGAATGTAGATGGCATTGCGTTGCCGGTGCTGGAGCAAGCGGCAGCAGCAGCAGCAGCAACAGCAGCAGACAACAACACAAATACGCCTACCCACCGACAAAACCTTGCGAAGGCCCCTTCGATCTTGCGGTTGCGGCCGGTGGCAAACACAAATCCACAGAAGCTAACTCAAACAACATGTTGACGATCCTTTTGTGGTTCTTTTTTTCGTTTTGCTGCGCCGTTGTTAACGAAACCGGTGGTATAAGTTGAAAATTTACAATAACACAGACGCAGGAGTCGGGGAAAGGTCGGAAGGAAGCATTAGAACTGAGGTGGGTTTGGGGTGGGGTGGAGTGGGGTTTTGGTGAAATGTAATACCGGCAAAAGGTGAAAGTAACCTTTCGCTTTTTGTTTTGCCGCTTTGATCATGTGGAAAAGGGACAGTAGAGTTACTTATGCCAGAGCACTACACGATGGACTATCTTTACTTGGAAATATGTTACTTCGTGTGACGATCCGGCAGCTTTTCGGTGTTCATTAATGTTTGATTGTTTTTTTTTTGCTAATAGTAAACCGTCGCCTTGTTTGTGAAACGATTGTAAATTAGAATTCACAAGGCGAACTGACTGATTATATTTTTAATTCATTGAGTTAAACTTATTGTATTCAGATGATAAATGTTAGAACTAATGGAAGATAGTGTATACATACACAAGAAAAGGAAACCTCTGCAAGTGACCCGATTGTGGGGTTAAAAGTTCTTATCAAACTCAAATCAAATATGATAGAAGGTTTTCAAAATGTGCAAATATACTGAGCAGACTTTTTTCCGTTCGACTCTAAAGTTTGATCTCGTCACAATCCGTTCTTATGTGATGAATTTCACGCCCAGTAGATCTTTTAGATCTATACTAACCTCTATCTTATATACATAATATTAAGCCACCCATATAGTGCCACCAATGTTTTGGAAGTAGATCCTTCCTAGATCCATAACTTCGGCATGTTGGTTCCGACCTTGTCAAACGAATGTGCGTTTGAAAGAAGACATGTTATGTTTCATTACTTGTAAGTAATACCTATACGTCTGACATTTCTGGATTTCCGTGACTTGATTATACCACTTACTGAATAGTCGCTCCTGGTTCAGTGTCCCACCTGTGGTGCGTATGGCCATGCGCTACGTACATGAACTATACGACCACCCCAGTGTAATTACCACCTCATACAAATGTGATCATACATAGCGAGTTGGTTGGGTTGGGTCAATTTTAATGCATTACCGATGTAGCTCAGACGTTACACTCCCAAATTAGCACGTTGTATGTTCGTAGTGAAACCTGGCTCAATAGCTTTGATAACAAAAACTGGCCTATCAAAACGTATGCTCGGGAGTTGCCCGACTTGCGCTATAGTTGAATTCCATTGCAACGTTCTCATAGAGGCCACCATTGTTTAGGTGAATTCCATTTGCAACTGATTGCAAATCAATATTGCTGTCCATCATGGATAACGGCACAGATTCCGAAAAGTTAATCCAACGTCCATTACATCCCCCCCCCTAGGCAGATCATTCATCCCCGAAAGTTAATAGCTTGCGTTTACCCCACCACATCACGTCGAATCAAGTGGCTTCTATATTTGATGCCAGCGCACCAGCCCACGATAGCCCTCAATCGGACGAACGCTATTGTGCCGATCATCGAACGCTCATAAACGAAAATTAAATTACCGTTACCGAATATCCTTTTCAATCGCCGCTTCCCCCGCTGCATACATTCCACCACATTACTCGCTCGATCATCGCTCGACCAGTGCGCAGTGAGTGAGTGTCGGCGGTTCCTCCGTACTCGGTTTACGACAAATCGATCCTGGCGTGCGCCTCAAAATTGCTCACAATGACGGCAGAGGACGCACTTCACGTCACTTGACCGTTTGGTCTGGTATTCATTACATTCCATCTTTACGAACTTCAGCTACCGTTCCCGTGCGCCTAACGTTCGGCTCCGCCGGTCCGTCCGCGGTCTAGGTCGTCATTCCGTCGTCGTCGTCGTCGAGAAAGGAACCAAGATTCGCGCCGGCTGACCTAGACCGCGTGTACGTGCGTGCGTGTGTGTGTGCGTTTAAGTGTGTCGAAGTGTACGCTGCCCTTGCTTCACCCGAACCCGGCTGTTTCCGTGGCGTCTCGATGGTGTAGCATGGAATTTACGAGCACCATGATTTATGATGGTGCTCCGCAGCTAAGGACCAACCGCCATTCCCGCGCAACAGCCGACCGTAGTGACCGAGGCCACACCACCACCACCGCCACCACCACCACCACCACAAGCCACCAGTGCCTTTTTTCGTTTTGCTGCGCCGTTGTTAACGAAACCGGTGGTATAAGTTGAAAATTTACAATAACACAGACGCAGGAGTCGGGGAAAGGTCGGAAGGAAGCATTAGAACTGAGGTGGGTTTGGGGTGGGGTGGAGTGGGGTTTTGGTGAAATGTAATACCGGCAAAAGGTGAAAGTAACCTTTCGCTTTTTGTTTTGCCGCTTTGATCATGTGGAAAAGGGACAGTAGAGTTACTTATGCCAGAGCACTACACGATGGACTATCTTTACTTGGAAATATGTTACTTCGTGTGACGATCCGGCAGCTTTTCGGTGTTCATTAATGTTTGATTGTTTTTTTTTTTCCACCACCACCACCACCACAAGCCACCAGTGCCAGCGCTCCGGTGACCGGTACCGACCAGCCCGGGACACCCCGGAACGGCAGCCATCCTCTTGACATGAGTTTTCTCTTCAGCTCGATTAAGAACCTTACCGTCGGCGGAACGGGAGCTTCCACGGCCGGAAGTACCACCGCTTCCACCACCACCCCCACCGCCTCCAACAGTGGCCCGATCGTCAGCTGCTACCAAGGTACCTTTCCGGCCGGCCCTGGCTGGCGGCCACGCTTTCCACCGTCCGCTCCGGCTTTGCGGAAGGGCTTTTCATTTGTTTCGGGCGCCCGAGTTCGGAGCTGCGTTCGCTCCAGTTCGCTTTACTTTATCGCTTGCCATACGCTTCGCCCCCCCTCCCTCCTCACCCGTTCACCCACTGCCGCTCTGTCCCGTTTTATTGCATGAGATTATTTTTATGAATCAATGTGTCACGTGGCTCAATGGCAGCCGAGGTGGAAATAATCGGATGACGAAAATACAACCCGGCGTGTACACGAGCCGGCGCGTGAAGGTCGGGCCCGAGCTCCCGAGCCGAGCGAAATTGGCGGAAGTGGCGGCGTGTTCATTGATTCATAAGCGGCAGGAGCAGTTACTGTTGTTGTTCGCGTTTGTTAGCATGTGTTGCGATGCTCGTTTTGCCGTTGGCGACAATGGGCGAAGGTGGATGAGATGGTGCTGTGTGAAGCAGATGCGATTGCTATTGAAGTTCGATCAGGTGTGAAAAGCAACGGTTGGAGATGTTGAACAACATTGTATTTGTTTGTCGTTAGATAGCTAAAAATATGATTGAAATGTATAACCTATTTAAATATCGTTTGAAATTAGACATTAGACTGGTTTTGTTTTGCATTTTAGTACCCATTTCTGACACTTTGGTCTGGTATTCATTACATTCCATCTTTACGAACTTCAGCTACCGTTCCCGTGCGCCTAACGTTCGGCTCCGCCGGTCCGTCCGCGGTCTAGGTCGTCATTCCGTCGTCGTCTTCGAGAAAGGAACCAAGATTCGCGCCGGCTGACCTAGACCGCGTGTACGTGCGTGCGTGTGTGTGTGCGTTTAAGTGTGTCGAAGTGTACGCTGCCCTTGCTTCACCCGTACCCGGCTGTTTCCGTGGCGTCTCGATGGTGTAGCATGGAAGAAGCACGCGCAACAGGTTGGAGCTGTCGCGTGTAACCGACGGAAAATCGCGGAATCGCGGTGCCCGTGGGCTGCCGTGCCTTTGTTCCACGATGGCACGGCACTTGTGTGTGTGTGTGTTTTTGTTTGCTCTCCTTTGCCCCAAGATCCGATGCCTCCGGCTTGGCCGGATTTCCACCGGCAGCTGGCCGGGGTGTTCCGTCGTTTATCGTTTATCGCCCGGCTTATTTCTTGTCTTGATGCGACTGCTAATCTCGCTACTCGATGTCGATGGGGCTGGGCGAACGAGATGCAGATTATTCGTTGAGCAAATAGTTGCAGACGTGGCAAATGCAGTTTGTGTTATGCCGTTTGCGTTACGAAACAGATTTTCCTTCTGGGATCAGGGATTAGCTCCAATGTACATATTTGAAGTTTGATCTGAATCAGTGGCAACAAAACGATAAGCAACAGTAGCGGAGCGAAGATAAGTAACACCACCCAAGATTAAGACGGGACTCCGGGGCAAGCTGTCGGCCTCGGGTGGGATGGACGGCCATTTAAAGGACGAAGGTACGGATGCCATGATATCGCTATTTTTATGGTGGTCCATTTTCGAATCACACCTCTCGCTCCCTAATGAATTTGTCCTTCCAAACGGGACCGGACTGCCGGCGGCGACCAAGCATTAATCTCAATTTGTACCGTGGCTTTTAGCTCCCGGCGGGTGTCCCGGGATGATGGTGTTTCACTTTTTTCCCATTCTGTCATCGCCCCAGTTCTTCACGCGTTCGCGCTGCTTGCAGGAGCAGTTTATTTCTTCATCAGCCGAACACACACACACACACACACAGAACAGAACAGAATAAAAAACAAACGAAACAGTTCCTACGGCAAACTTTTATTAACTGAAGCCGGCTAAATTAGAACGCGTGTTGATGAAACGAGCGAAACTGGCCCGGTTCCGGTGTCCGCACACTGTGGGGCGGCGCACTTCTTGACCGGGGGTCAGACCTCGTCGAAAAGCTCGCACAAGTAGCAAACGAGTTTCGCGTTCCCATTTCGGTTCGTTTTTCTTCCACCGCCAGCAAACCCTGCACCCTTTGAAAGCCAAACAAAAAAAGGAGGCGGAAAAGGCCCACGTTGCAGCGAACGAACCGCGTCCTTTCCCGAGTGCTTTCCGCAAGGCACGTTTCACATCTCGTTCAGCGCTCCAAACGTCGGCTGAATGGGCGCCGCATGTCGGTGCCACTTTATCAGCTCAAGTTTTGTTGATACGCCAACGCGCTCGTATCAATCTCGCCCACTTTCGTTTTTTGTTTCCCGAGCCCGAAAGCATGTGTCCCACAGCAATCCTTATCCTCAACACCTTCTTCTTCTTGGGGCAGGAAACAAAAACCGGACGTAAGAAGAAGAAAAAACAACAACAACATGGGCACATAATGCCCGGCGCCATCCTCCGCAATCGCTGTCGCAGGATCGCAGCGAAGGTCTATTTCGGTCGTTCAGCGCTATTGACAGGTTCGTCCTGGTGGGATTGCCAGTTCGGGCGGAGGCGGACGGGACAGCGGTGCCCGAAAATGAATAGTTAATCGGATGGAAATGAATGTTCGGCTTATCAGGCAAGCTGGAATTGAGTTGCCGTTGGGCACGAGACCCCCACTCGGGGCACTCCAGCAGTAGCGCAGCCCTCCCGAAACGACGTTATCCTATCCGGCGCTCCCAACCCGGCGCTGGGTGCAAAATTCAATTTGCATCCCAACAGCTCCCAACGCTGCAGAACGAGCGCCGGAGAAGGGAGAAAAAAAACGAAATCAAACTAATAATAACGACCTCACAGACGGGAGCTGGTGAACGGAAGTTTGGTGGACTCGAATGCACTGATCCAGCGGGTCGTTGACATCGGACCAATAGCGGACCTGCCGAAGCTGCGGGAGAAACACCTCAACAGTATTACCCAGCTGAAGGACACTTCCAATTTAAAGTAAACGAACGCTGCCAATGAGCTGTCACCGGCAGGCGAAATCTAATTTACTCGGTTTACCTCTCTCTCCACAGAATTTTCTACTCCGACGACGAGGGCGAATCGGACGAAGACTCGCGGCTCGCGGTCACGGCAACCGCGTGGGGTTTGCGGTCGGGCCGGCGCGCTTCGCTGGGCATACCGTCGAACTTTGCGCGCGCCGAGGGCAAGGAAAAGATGAACCTGGACATCTCGCTGCTGAAGAAACGGACCAGCTGATCAAGCAGGACGAGACGGAAATGCTGATCAAAACGATCGAACAGTTGCCGAGCCTGCATCTCGACGAGGACTCGCTCGATCTGAAGATCACCCACAGTGTGGAGCAGCTGCTGGAGAAGACCGAGGAAGTGGACAAGCCGCTTATCTCACCGTATCGATTGAAGTTTGAAAGCGATCCACCGGTGGTTGGTACCAGCGAGAAGCCGAACGTGAGCGACGATATCAAATCCAAAACGGATCTACTTATACAACGCACGGAGGAGCAGCTGGCACGGTTTGCTCCCCCCGAGCCGACGTATTACGTGCGCAAGGACAATTTTCGCGAGATCATCACACCGGAGGAGGAAAAGGTTCCGGAACCGGTGCACGAGCCGGCCAAGGAACCGCCCGTTCCGGACGTTCCACCGGTTCCAACTTCACCAGCTCCGGCGCCAACGAAAGAGCCCGAACCACACTGTCCCGAACCACAACCACTGAACCTTAGCTTTAACGCCATCGATACCCGGGCAGTATCATCGAAGACGGAGGAATTGATCAAGAAAACGGAGGAACAATTAGCGCGTTTCCGCACGCACGACAAAAAGATGATCGACAAGCTGGAGAAGCGACTGTCCCTGATCGACATGAAGCTCGACGAAACGGCCGCTCCCTCCGCAACGGTGTCGTCGAGCAAGACCTACCTCGACCTTCTCGCGCTGCAACGTTTCGTAGATGCTCGGGTCCAGCTTCAGCTGCTTCGTGCCTTTGGCCGTCTTCAAACCGATCACCACATTGCTAATGGTCTTACCGTACCCTCCCATCGGGTTTTCCGTCTCAACCGGTGTTAATTCGGTCACTTCACCTTCATATACCTCCTTCGTCTCACGAATACGCAACCCAATCGAGCGGCGGAAGTTTTCCATCAGTACTTCCGTCTTTTTGATTTCGCTACCGTAATATAGCTCTCAACCGAATTAACCACACCATCAAACTGCTGCTCCAAAAACACAGTTCCCATGTCGGCCGGAATACTATCGAACCCACAGGCGGATATTAGATAGACTCCCCGCTCCTTTGCCGCCTCGTGGTACTTCAACTGCATGCCCTCCAGAAACTGGGGCTCGCCGCTCACATCGACGTGATGCGTGCGTTCAGCGAGACATGCCTTCACTACCGGTTCCCCGTAAAGCCGATACGGACCGCAACAGTTGACGACCACACGACAATCCCGGGCCATATTGTGTAGCGAATCCTGGTTGTCAACATCGGCCAGCACGATCGGCACGTGGGACAGATCCGTCTTCGCCTTGTCGCCTATTTCCTTCAGTGTGTCCTGCAGCTTGTTTTGGCTACGTCCGGCAATGCCCCACTTCATGTTTGCCAGCAGTTTGATACTTTCCAGCACAGTGTACTTTCCCGTGAAGCCAGTGGCTCCGAAGATAATTACGTCGAGTCTACGTGCCATGTTCATGACTGAAATGGTAAAATAAATTATTTGAGCGGGTATTTTTTAAATAAATAAACACATTTCCCAAACAACCACAAGATTGTTGTGATAGTTGGTGCTTCCATTCTCTATTACACCCTAGCACCAGCTACGAACAGCTACCATAGCAACACGTATCAAAAACAAGGTGCTGCTGTGTTCGCCACATAATCTATTTCTTTACTCAATGAAATGTCTTCACTGCGATAAAAACAACCTAATTTTGCATAAAAACAATTCCGGACAAACATAACCACTAGCTACACTACACACGTACATTTGGATCAGGATAAATGTGGGTATTTCGATTGAATGTAATGCCGGTACAGTAATTTCACAACTCAACTACGCTGCTGCTGCCCAAAAATACGACTGTCAGCTTGTCTATACTATGTAATCGCTCGAGAGCCCCCTCGAGATAAACGAACGAATCGTGGAGTCCAAAAGTTGATTGCCACCACCACAGGGTGGTTGTAATGGGGTTATTTCACAAAATAAAATTGAAAAGTACCTGTTCCTTTTAAAACTGTTTGCTTTTCATGGAAACAACTTTGATGTGATGGTATTATGATAACAGTCTCTTAATCATAGATAAATCTACCTGATATTGAATAACTTACCAAGGCAAAACATCATATATGAACAAACAAGTGCTTACGTACCAACCGCCAACAGGAAAAAATGCAAACAATTTAAATCAATTACACCATCAAACACCGGCTATCTAAATAACAATCCCAGCACGTGTTGTTGCAACACAGACACAAAAAACGGTTATGTATCACAATGTCAGCCACACACCGTTCCGAAACATTCCACGGCGCGGTACATGCGCAGATATTATTTTTCCTTCGACTAAGGAAAACAGGCCCCCCGAAAGGTCCTTAACGGTTGGCGTTTGGTCGGTGGTTTCAGTTGACCGAGGCACGTCGACAGGAACGCGATCGTGGGCACGTGTCGCTATCGGTCACTATCTACATTCTATTTCCGTCCCGGATAAAGACGGACAAAGTGCGGAATCACGTCGTGGAAATCGTTGGACTAGCATCGGTTTGCAAACACGCAACACGCGGGTGGATTTTCCAGTTCATTGACACGATCAGCGTGGAAAAGCGGCAGCCGAAAGCAAGCAGCAGTGAGGAGACATTTCGTCCAGGGTTTTCAAATATCTTGTTAACACATGAGTGCGTGAAAAGCATATTTTGTCGACTCGAAAATATTATCGTATCGTTGTCGGTTGGTGTAGTGTCGCGTTGGTGACGAGGACACCATAACAAAACCCATAAGTTTTTGCCCCCGCCGCCGAAGGATAGCAGGAAATAATGACTGATGATCATCATGCTTGATTTATAATTTACCGTCCGTCCGTGGTACAAACTCCCGTATGCATATTATCAGTCCACTGGCATCTTCGCGGCGAACTTGCTGGACACAACCGCGCGCAGTCACATACAAGTGAAAGCAGTATTAAAAAACGATAACCTCCGGATATTAAGGATAATCTTAAGCCGTCATATCACTCGGCCATTTGCATATGACGACAGTGTTGTGTTGTGTGTGTTTTTCTGTATAATATTCGTACCTCAGGAGGTTCAAGGTCAATGACAAGCAACCTACGGGCCAAAGCCTCTTGCAGCTTTGGCTTCACGTCGGGCATCTTATTAGCGAAGAGCTTCCTTCGAATTTGTCCCACTTCGTCCATATTCGCGATAGCATGAACCGCCGAAGCCCACGTGCCGTAATGAATAGCCCCCAGCTCGCGGCGGCCCTTCTGCTTGGACGTAATATAGCTCTCAACCGAATTAACCACACCATCAAACTGCTGCTCCAAAAACACAGTTCCCATGTCGGCCGGAATACT
>KZ067834.1:9707-34717 GCA_002091845.1 Anopheles cracens
GTCCCAGTAGCCTAGGAACTATTGCAATATACTCCCCCTCCAGCAAAGCACGGCTCTTCTGATAGGCAACGTTTCATCAAACACTTATAGGTTAACTTACGGGAAGCAACCAGCGAAAAAAAATCACTAATCAAATATACACTTACTCCCCCCATCTCTCTCCAACGGTACTTGGACTATCTGCTCCAAACGGGCGAAGATAGTGTACCGATCGTACAAGTCGGGGCATGTTTGTGCAATTGTGTAGCGTTTGTTCGTCCCTGCCGCGCTCCCAAATCGTCCGGGAGGGTAGAGACACTTAATGGGTTCGGTTTCGTTTTTAATGGAATGTATAGCATTAAGGGATACTGCGAGATGTAAGAAGCGCCGCGATCGAAACGGATTCTTCCAATCGACGCTGGCGCCCTCTACCGGCGGGTGTATGAGCGAGGCACTTTGACCCAGGAATCCCATCCAAGGGCTATGAATAACGAAACTGACACCGCCGTGTACAAAACCACTAGCTGTTAATTCGTAAGAGAAAAAGAGAGAGAGGACAAAGGACGAACAGGATGCGGTCTTATCGGTTGTTTGCTTTACGTTACGTAACTCTCGAACATTCTCTCAACACAAAGAGAAACCCTCGCTCAGGTGAACAAGATTGTAGTGGTGAACTATTTTAAGAAAACACGACACAACTAAGAAGTTGTATAGGTAAAGCGAAACATTAGCGAAATAGTGAAACTGGTAGGATGGATTCTGTTTGCTAAGTTCCAGCTGTGTTTGGGTTTCGCGTCGTTTCCGTTTCAATCGGTTCGCAGTCGGAACGCGTATGTAGTTATAATTACACTTTACAGTACTTATAAATTAGTGCACAGCTCTAGTCTGATTACTCTAGTCCAAACAAACGTAAATAAAAACAAATAGACACACACACACATACTTTAGGCGTATCTTTGGCGGACGTAAAGAAACCCAAATACAAATATAACTTAATTCGTATTCCAAAATCCTAAAGAAAAAACTACACGGGGGTGTGCGTGTGTGCACAACTGCAAGCTGGCAGACGGGCTAGTTGAAATTGGATTGCGTTCGAACTGAGTTTTAGACGAATTAGTTGTGTATCGGTACGGTTCTAGCAGTAACTAAATCAATATTCTATTTGATGATAATAAAAACCCTGAAACACGTGACCGGGTCGAAATTTGTTTTGCTTTTTCATTTTGAGAACAAGGAACATGTTTGGAGAGCAAAGAGCAGTTTGACGAAAAAGACCTCTTGCTGCAATATCTGATACAATCCATAAAGAAACTATACTTTACTCTATAACACAACAGAACAGAAACAGAATAACAAGAAGAACTCTGATAGTGAAAGCAATTTTACACGTCCACCCAGTAAGATCTTACGAATCGGAATAAACATTGTTGCACAGCATACCGTGTACATACGTGGAATAACCACCACTGGTTACAACTGCGGAAGTAACAACGGTGCGGGCATGGTGCTGCCCGCGTCGCAGACGATCGCTAGCATCCTGGGCCACCCGGGACAACAGTCGCAGCAGCAACAGCACGGCCAACAGCAGCCAGGACTCGGTGGACACCAGTCCGGAGGGGTGCAGGCAGCCGCTGCCACATCCTCCACCGGTGGCACGGCCGCCTCTGCCGTCGATGGTTCCTCCACGGACAAAAAGAAACGTAAAAAGAAGAAGAAGCCACCGAAGGAACGCAAGCCGCGCCCGAAACCGGGCGAGATCCAGGTGCGCACGGCGCTGGACGGTAGTCTGCTGTTCCTGTGCCCCGAGTGCCAGATGGCGTACCCGGAGCGCGAGCTGCTCGAGCAGCACCTGATCGGGCACAACCTGGAGCGCCGGTTTATCTGTGACATCTGCAACGCGGCCCTCAAGCGCAAGGACCACCTGACGCGCCACAAGCAGAGCCACAACCCGGAGCGGCCGTTCGCCTGCACCATCTGTCTGAAGGCGTTCAAGCGCAAGGAGCAGTTGACGCTACACTTCGTCATCCACTCCGGCGAGAAGCGGCACGTGTGTCAGGAGTGCGGAAAAGGTGAGTTTCGCGCGCGTTGGTGATTTGGTGAGGTGCACACGATGTTGACGGTGTTGTTCTGCCCGTAGGTTTCTACCGGAAGGACCATCTCAGGAAGCACACCCGATCGCACATCGCCCGGCGTCTGAAGGCGGAACTGAGCCAGCAGCAGGGTGGCAATGGTACCGACGCCGGTGCTGACCGTGTGCTGCAGGCCCTTCTTGGAGAGGATGCTGAACACGGCCAGGGTGGCGTTCAGCGTGAAGCTGCTGGTGAAATCCTTCCTGTTCAGTTTATTCAGTTTATCCATGTACTGCTGCTCGCTAAGGTGGGCAACGAGCGCGGTAATAATCGACTCGATGCGTCTCGTCTGTTCGTCCGATTTGCTGACGGTTGGATTTTCCCCTTCCATTACCGTTCCCTGCTGCTCGGAACCGTCCTGGTGCGTCGTTCGTTCGCGCATCAAGGATAGGAACGTTTGCCAGCACTTTTCTTCGATCGCAGTCGTGATTGTCGCATCCATTCCGAGATAGTCCTTGTTGGCAAGGCATCTCGTTAGCAGCATGTCGGAGTTGTAAGTGGCCACGGTCAGCTGGAAAAGGGATCAAGCTCAATTGCAGCATTAACTGGTAAAACAACACCTCCATCAAAACGAAACAACCTACCGCCTGCTCTATATAAACCAGGAAATGATCACGCAACTGCTCGCTCAGCTGTTGCTGATGCGCTGTCTTAACATTTTTAAGCCGACTTACGGCCCACCTTGTGGCCACGGTTGCCCCGCTCGAACCGTTTCGTAATGCTCGTGAACAGCAACCGGCTGCTCTCGTCCAACGTGCGCAGCAGATAGGCCGGCGCGTGGCTGTCGTATATGGCGATCAGGCTGAAGCAGACGCTGTACACGTTACTCGCTATACGGCTGTGCTCGGTGGTGGCCCGCTTGCACTGCACGATCGTGTGCAGAATCTGGGCCAGCGCGTACGGTGCGAGGATGTACAGCTGCTTCTCAAGCTTCTTGCTCGCAATGTTGACGATTCTGAAGGAGAAACACAGGGTTAGAATGGGAAACAACTACATGGAAATTGAAAACGCTTACCTTTGGAGTGGCAGCAGTAAATCGGAAATGGTAAGAATCTCGAAGCTGGTCAGGCTCTTGCTTTGCATTAGCTGCTCGCCCTTGTAGCAGATGAGCGCACCGAGTAGGCCTTGATACACGTGCATGTAGCTCGGCAGACGACTCGACACGTACCTGGGACGTGCCTTCAGCAACGCGTACATAACCTCACCCATTGCACGGTGCAGCCCGAAGAACGCGTGCTCCTCGCCATCCGGTACGGCTGCCTGCTTGCCTATGTGGATCGCACTCAGCACCTGCAGCACATAATCGAGCAGGGCGGGGAAAAGGGCCAGCTTCTGGTTCGCGATGATCGTACCGAAACACTCGAGTATCGTCTTGAGCAGGTCGCGATCGCGCTGCAGCTGATTCAGCACGCACAGTTCCATCACGTCGCGCGCCACAACGGACGCCAACGAACGCACGAACACTTTGCACACGTCCGGCGTGACCGTGTGCTGCAGGCCCTTCTTGGAGAGGATGCTGAACACGGCCAGGGTGGCGTTCAGCGTGAAGCTGCTGGTGAAATATTCTAGCAGTAACTAAATCAATATTCTATTTGATGATAATAAAAACCCTGAAACACGTGACCGGGTCGAAATTTGTTTTGCTTTTTCATTTTGAGAACAAGGAACATGTTTGGAGAGCAAAGAGCAGTTTGACGAAAAAGACCTCTTGCTGCAATATCTGATACAATCCATAAAGAAACTATACTTTACTCTATAACACAACAGAACAGAAACAGAATAACAAGAAGAACTCTGATAGTGAAAGCAATTTTACACGTCCACCCAGTAAGATCTTACGAATCGGAATAAACATTGTTGCACAGCATACCGTGTACATACGTGGAATAACCACCACTGGTTACAACTGCCGACATTCAATATACAACACTTTTCTCTGATACAATTCTCAGACAAAATAACTATTCAACCCAATATTAATAGTACCCATTTCAAGGCAACGAAACTATCTCTTCCAGTACAAGAAAACGTAACGCAAATACTTACATTATCGTATTTGCTGTAATCATAGCCACATTTTTAAGCCGACTTACGGCCCACCTTGTGGCCACGGTTGCCCCGCTCGAACCGTTTCGTAATGCTCGTGAACAGCAACCGGCTGCTCTCGTCCAACGTGCGCAGCAGATAGGCCGGCGCGTGGCTGTCGTATATGGCGATCAGGCTGAAGCAGACGCTGTACACGTTACTCGCTATACGGCTGTGCTCGGTGGTGGCCCGCTTGCACTGCACGATCGTGTGCAGAATCTGGGCCAGCGCGTACGGTGCTTATAAATTAGTGCACAGCTCTAGTCTGATTACTCTAGTCCAAACAAACGTAAATAAAAACAAATAGACACACACACACATACTTTAGGCGTATCTTTGGCGGACGTAAAGAAACCCAAATACAAATATAACTTAATTCGTATTCCAAAATCCTAAAGAAAAACAGCACCGATTTCTTTTCCGACTCGAGTGACTCCACCCGTACCTCATCCAGCACGGCGAGCGTTTGCTCCAGCTCGTGCACAGTCGACGCTCTCAGCCGAATGATCGTTTTCGTCGGCAGTATCTTGCTAGAGGATTGCAGAAGCATCTCCCGTAACAACGATTCGTCCTGCTCAAGCAGATCGAGGAGTGAGAGTTTGCATAGTGTTGTGGCCTGCTTAGCGTCGGTTTGGAGCAGTTCGGCGAGCTTCTTATACGCAGCGTGCAAGAACACCTCGAGTAGTTCGTGATCGGTGGATACTTCTGCCAGGATGTGTTTCAGCTCGTCCAGCGGACAGTAGTCGGGATTGAGCAGACGTTCCGCGACGATCTTTCGCTGCTGTTTGTCCATCAGGCCCAAGAGCCATACATTCGTCGAGCGATCAAGAAGCAGCGGACGAAGGGCTCCCTCGGCATCAGGAATGCTTAGAATTTTGCTCATAATCCGTTCTTTTTCCACGTCTTGTGTTGAATTGCCTTCAGCTACTTCGGTAGCTTGCTCGTTGCTGCTGAAACTCAGCAAACGAAGCTTCTGCAAACGAACACGATTTAGCAGTGCAAGATTCTCTTCCGAAACGCGCTCCTCTAGCACGGTCCATTCGGAGTCAGTCAGGTAAGCGTGCAGCTGTTCGTAATTACAGTCCCCGATCGAATCCGGCCGGTAGTACAGCACCATCAGTCGATAGTTGCCGTAATAATAAGCCACATTCAAAAAGGCGCCATACAACTGTGAATATCCACTGTCGTCGTTAGCGACCAGCCGCCTACCGATGGTACTCAATATCTGGTCGAATTCCTCGAAATACCCCCCGAGTCTCGTCCAGAACAGATTTGAATGCTCAATCAGCGTGTTGCCGGCGAAGAAGTAACACATCCAGCACAATGCCAGCTCCAACTGAAAGACGCTACCCTCCGTCGGCTCCTCCAGCTCGATGATATCGTTCAGCAACACCATAAACTGTTTCCAGTACGAAAGACTCCGCTTCGTTAGCAGCTGTTTGGTGTACTCTTTCATTGCCTCGCCCAACCGTCCGTCCGGATCGGGCCACGCGAAGTTTAGCCCGGACCAAACGTTATGCACCGCAGCGTTCTGTGGCATCCGCTTAGGTTCGTCCGAGCCATCGCGCTCTACGAACAGTAGGTCCCAAAACGTTTTCTCATCCTCGGAAAGGTTTACCGCTCCGGGAGAGGATCCGGATAGAAGTTTCATCTTCTTCGATGGTGTCTGAGGGTCAGTAGGCTCACTTTTCCTCTTGCCCGACGGTTTCTGACGAAGATTGCGAATCGTTCCGTCCATGTGGTTTTCCTCCAGGGTCAGTAGGCTCACTTTTCCTCTTGCCCGACGGTTTCTGACGAAGATTGCGAATCGTTCCGTCCATGTGGTTTTCCTCCAGGCAATCGCTGAGCTTCATGAACAACTCGTCGCGCAAATTTTCACTCTTATTCAACTTCACGAACATGTTCACCGTCGATACGAGCATCTGCTGGAAGCATTGTAGCGTGGCTGGCTCTTTCCGAACGAACATCACCTTCAGTATGATATCGACAATGCTGTGCTCGAGGATGAGCGGATTGTACGCGTTGACCGTGCAGATTAGATTGCAGAAGTCTCGCATCATCGGCTCGGAAGTAGCGCAAAACTTCAGCTGTTCCCGTAATTTCACCGTCAGGATTTCGGTAAAGTTGAAATCTTCCATCAGCTGCTGATCGACTATGATGAAGTACTTCCTCAAGAGCGTAAACACGTACTTCGTCAAGGTAAACACCTGGTGACTGTCGCTCAAAACCGACCGCTTCTTCTCCGCGAACACGTGCAACAGGAAGTACTTCAGGAAGAGCAAAATCTCCAGCTTCAGGTCACGGTACGCGCGGAGGAATCCTTCCACCAGCAGCGCAATCACGTGCAACGGGATACGGCTTAAATCGAAGCTGCCCATAAACAGTTGATTCTTCGCGCCTTCCGTCACTCGGTTGAAGGTAGATACGTTCGCGGTCGTGAAGTAAACCTGCTGGAAGAAATCCAACAGCTCGTTTCGACGCGTTATGCCTCGCTTCTCGAGCAGCAAAACCAGCTCCGACAGTGGTGTGAGGAAGTTATCGAACGCGTTCCTCCATTTTGCATCGCCCGAGGCCGATTTGAGGTAGATGCGAATGTCACTGAAAATTCTGTCGACAATCTTTTCTTCCTCTTCCTTTGGTTTGGCCACTTCGAGGCATTTCCGGTAGTACTGGAGTGCGACACGCAGCATTGCACCGTACGCTTTGAAGTCGAACTTGTAGAAGTTCTTGTACTTTGCATCGAATGCTACGATCAGCAGGCTTTCGAGAAGCTGCTCTTTTCTTCCGGACGCTTTGTTCGTCAGGGATTGCAGTGCGTCTTTCAATCGAGTCACCACCGTTGCGGGAAGCGCATTCGAAGGACACGGCAAAGCTAGGAACGTGTTGATAATCTGCCAACGTTCGTTGAACTGCGATTCATCCAGCTTGTTAAGCTCGCCAAAGAATTCCTGCACGTTCTCGAGCAGAAAGTTGAACGTGATATCGTACTTCGACATGTAGTAGAAGCTGGACGATTTCCACAGCTTGATTCCGTAGGCAAGGTTCTCGCTGAAGGTGCGCTCCGCGCTCGACAAGCGTTTAAGTATTTCTGCGAAAGATTGTGCGGTTAGCCTCACGTTGACCCTGATTTATGGAGGAAAACAAAGCTATTTACCGCTTTTTATGTCCATCTTGAACACGATTTCTTTCACTAAAATGCAAAAAAAGAAAACAGAAAACACCACTCCACGTGCTCGCTACTGTTGTTGTTGTTATTATTGTTGTTTGTTGTTGTTTGTTTGTTGTTGATTAGCGACCGTCAAATCTGTCAAACCGTTCGAGCAGCTTCGAGCACGGCCATCCGGCCTCCACTGCGGCCTGGTGGGTGGAAGCGTGAGCGAGCAAAGATCGAGCGAGCGGAAGCAAGCTTCGAGCACGGCCATCCGGCCTCCACTGCGGCCTGGTGGGTGGAAGCGTGAGCGAGCAAAGATCGAGCGAGCGGAAGCAAAGGAGCGAGAAGCAAGAAAATAGAATTTCGATAAAAAAAGAAAGAGAGAGGAATCTTGGAAGTCTGAGATCTCGTCTTCCAACGGACCAACTGCCAGGAACGGGCAAATTTGAAAAGTTCCACGCAATCAATATTATATATAATTGCATTTTCTAACAAATTTGAGTAAGATGACCACCCCTGCAATAGGCAAACCTCACGCACACTACGAAAGAAATGTATGCGGCACATCAGCGCCTCTCTTGGCAATCTATGGAACTAGGCACGACTTCAAAAATGGGATAAATGTCCGTTAACACAAACTTTTGCACGTTTGTACTGAATGTGTTTCAGAGCGTGTTTCAAACATTAAAAAGAGTAGAAAATATTTTCAGTGATAAGTAAACATGGTCTGCTCCAAATACTTTTCAGAAAGTATTTGTTTTAATCTAAAACCCCCTTTTTGTCTGTTCCCTCTCGTACACGTTTTCCGACTGGCAGCACCACAAACAAGCTGCTTAATTAAACACATCGTTATCAAAGGCACACATGCAGCGCAGGAAACTTTCCACCAGCCGGATCTCTTCGCGCTCGAGAATGATTGGCATTTGCAGCCGGTGTAGGTATTTACATTAATTCAATTTAAACATTACATTCTTAAGATCCGCTCGCTCCGGAGGCTTTCGCACATGCTTGGCGTTCGGTACGCCGTGTACGCCATGCATTAACATCAAACAAAGCCCTCCAAAGGGAGCTTAATGCCAAGCAATCGCCAAAGAAAAGAGCGTGTGTGGGCTGAGGCAGAGTTGTTTGTTCGCATTCTATACGTTCAATACTGATTTGCCGTTTTTGCCCACACAGGCACACAGGCACGCCAGTCATCGTCCTAAAATCCCCATCCGTCTCCACGGCGGAGAGCATTTGGAAAAGAAACACTTAATCAATGCAAGCCCCCTTTTGTTGCGCACGCAAACGGGGTACGGGATGGATGTTTTCAGGATCGGGATTATCTACCCGGCCCGAAGCACCCGCCGTCACCGTCGCCTCGGGCCTCGAAGTCCTTTCGGGTGGGAATTCTTGAACGGGAGCGATGTAGATGTGAGCAAGGACGGTAAATAGAGCAGCTTTTGGCCCTGTGAAAACAGCATCAACAATTTGATTATGCAAAAAAACAACCACCACCTCGAACCTCCTTGAGGCAGGAGAGGTCTAGCAGAGTGCTGGAGGGATTCTAATCTTTTTTCCCAACTGCACGTCAACCACTCGAAGCGGTAAAATAAACACCACTACCGGGCTGATGTCCATGTGCGTAAGGGAGTTCGTTTCTTTTTTTCGGCAGGCTTCGATTCCGATCGCCGCAACACGTGTTAGTTTTGCCTTTCGTTCGCTCACTTGAACGACCCAGGACCTTCTTATTCTGACGCGCGACATCCCCTGTCATCGATGGATTCCTGTTAAGCGAGCTAGGTTTTTTTCTCCTGGTTCTCACTGTTGAGCCTCACGACACCGAAGGACCTATTCAGTTTCCCAATGCCGTCAAACATCTGCCTACGGTAGAGTCCACCGCTAGACTACCCGATCAGCCACGCAGGTCGTGCGAGACAACGCTGGAACACGTCTTACGTCTTAATTAATCCCAGAGGGCGAATTACGCGCACCAACAGTGGAGAGAAGAAAAAAAATCAGTGGAAGCAAACAGGACCTCTCATCTCGCACTCGCCCGTGGGGTGGGCTAACGCAAATACGCGTAAGGGCATAAGGATTCCCAGATCTTTTTTTGTTGTTGTTGTTTAAATTCTCATACACTGTCGGAGCTTCTTCTGGGAGCCGTCCCCGTCAAGGACACCATCCGTTAGTGACATTAAGAGTGCACCATCGCCCGTCTTCGCCGAAACTTCTCTTCATACAACAGGCTCACATCATTATGGACCGCGATTCTTGTTGGGCGCTTGGTGTGAATGTCCCGGACATACTTCTGTGCGACGACCTCGGGAGGACCCGGGAGAAACGCGTCGAAAGCGGAGGGGCACTGAGAGCTCAATTCTCACCCGGGCTCACTTCACTCACACAGATCACGCTACTAATGAACATGATTACAGCGCTTAATGAGGCATTGCGGCAACGGAGGCCTGGGACGGATGACTTGGGACTCGGGACTCGGGAAGGCGCAAACTAGGTCGCACACACGCTCCGGCTAAGGCTCGCCCCCACTTCAACGCGGCTGATGCACTGGAGCGCGAGTGGAAAAACATCTGCACGAGAACCTTCGAGTATCCGCGATTCCCAGTTCCGTTCTCACTTTCTTCCCGGTGCGTTGCACACGGAACACACTCGGGAAGCATACTGTCACCGGGTTGGGGTTCGTGCCGGTTGCCAGTGCAACTAATTAAGCGCAAACTTTCATCCATTTGACTTCTCCGTGCGGCCTGGAATCGAAATGCTTTACAACACAATTTTCTCATTACACTGACAGGCTCGGGAGACGCCGCCTCGGGGCCACTAGGCCTTGGGTGGAAAGTGTCCGGCCCCGGTCCGTCGAGCCGAGTCGAGTAATTTATCATACGTTTCGAGAACGTTACCTCTAGACCTCTCGGTAGCACGGGATGATGAATGGTGCGCTGCGCGATCGGGAATGTATATTAATGTTTTGCGTACGTGCGCCGGTAAGGACTCGAGGACCTTAACGTGGGAAATAATAGAATCACATCCAATGAAGCGTCATGCCCGCCGAGCGGACACTAATAGACAATTTCATACGCAGTTATCGCGGTAGAAGCAAACCCATCAATATCCATTTCATTGTACGCCAGTGCGTGTGGGTTGCGCCAAAGGGAGTCCGGGAGTACATCTCACTGTTTTCCCACTTCAAACAAACACAGCCGTGAAACGTTCCGATCATTAGTCATGAGCGGGAAATTAAAGAAGCGCCACCTAGAGTACCTGTACGGTATGGGCGCCTTGCCGAGATATTATGAGTTGTTTTCAAAGAACTAGCAACACATTATCGCGTTGCGAGCTGGAGTGGCCGTGTGTAGGACAACGCAGCCAGTGGACACACGATAACAATTCCATCTCGGAGCCATGCCGGGCCAGGATCGGCTCATTAGCCCGAAGACCCTACAGCGATGCGCTTAACGGGCAGCGAGAATCGATAATTAGGTTAGGAATATGGTTTTTGGGAGTGTGAGTGTGTGTTTTTTTATTTGTTTGGATTCTAATTTCCGTTAAGCACACGCTATTTTATGTTTCCCTCCTGTTGCCCTGTTCGGACGTCTTCCCGAGACAGACCGAGCAGGCTTTGACGGGGAGCGAAGGAAAAGTGGAAAAAGTTCTCGTGCGACCGGTTCGGGGGAGGCCTGCAACAGTTCAGACTTTTGTTTTGATAATTACGATCGTTGGGTTGCTCGTATGGGAAGACGGCAAGAAGAGACAAAAAACCTGGAAATGTCAACGGAGCAAGTTTTTCGCTTTCGATTTTAATTTGTTCCGCGGTGGCTTTCGCGTCGCGGTGACGGTGCGTGGAAAATTGGAAACATATTTCCCAACGTGGCGGTGGCTTTGGGGTGAGAAGAAACCGCACGGAACAGGCGAGAAGAATGTAATGAAAACCATTTCCACAGCAGAGAGAGAGAGAGAGTGAAATGCCGCAAGGAAAAATGACACCACGAACGGTGCGCGGTGCGGGAGAGGAAAAATAACAACTTGTCAAGTGATTTATGCTTTCTCTCCCAGGCCTTCTTCACGGAAGGGAATTACATAAATTTAACCATCATTACCGGCACTGCCACCACCACCACCACCACCACGACGATGCCGTTGCCAAGGGAACCGAGCGCGGCAGGGACGATCATTCATTACGTTTTGGCCCGGACCGGCTGACAGCTAGTGGACAATATTTATGCCAAAACAGTGTGGATATTTTGACCGGCGACGGTATTTGACGGATTTTCGGGATAGTGCGCTGCGCGTTTATCTGTGTGTGCGGGTTGTAAAAAAAAAACAACAGCAACGCCGGATGCGTGACAGTGATTACTACGGTTACGAGCTTTCGACGGGCCACCTAAAAAAAGAAGAAGGACGGCCATAAATTTCCAGTAATGGCTTTTCACCAAGGCCCGTGCCGTGGAGCTGGAGTGGCCGTGTGTAGGACAACGCAGCCAGTGGACACACGATAACAATTCCATCTCGGAGCCATGCCGGGCCAGGAATTTACGTACTGTGCTTTATTTACTAAACAAAAAGATCGCTTCGTAGAAATATATCTAGCGTAATTAACACTATTGAGGGTAAATCTGTGTGAGCAATTATCCTCGAATCGTGGAAAGCAGAATCATCAAATCGAATCAGTTCGCCGAAACACTGTGTGTTTCACGTTCAAATACATGAAATTGAATCGGAAAAATTAAATCGATCAATTCTGCCCGATGGTGGAAGTTTTTTTTTATTTTCTCTCCCCGTTCCGGTGTAAAGCCCACTGTTAAAACTGGTAGTCCTCCCGGACCAGGGAGGTGAAGCAGATTCTTGATTGAAATGGTGTGATTCAGACACGTAATCGGGAAAACTCACCCGGCTGACTCACTATCAATTTCACTCCGCAAAGGGGGAAAAACCATCCCCCGGGCGAATGGTTTTGCATAGCGGCGGGGCGTTTGGCGTGACAGGTGACGCGAGACTGTTGCAGCGCACAGGAGCAAACTCGCGAGACCATTAAAACAACTTGCTCTCCCCGGGCCAAGCCTGCCGACAAAATCTCATCTACTTAAGGCTAGGGGCTTCGCCCTCGCACCCACGCGGCGACGGAATGGAAATGGAAAAACTGTCCACCGGAAAGAGCAGCACAAAGTTCGGGCAGGGAGTTCCTTCTCGATCGTTCTCCCCGAGGAGGGAGCAGACGGCAGACGAAAACTACGCCATTCCATCTCATAATCAAAGAAATAAAATTTAATCGTAAAGTAAACACACCGGGAGTGTCCGGACGCCTCCCCGGGGTGGATTTTCCCGAGGTGCGCTCGTTTCACCCCAGTTTTGTGGGGGGAAGGAAATGGAACGCCGCACGCCGAACAATGGCCGCCTGGAATCCCTTTGGGGAATCGGTCGCAAAGGGGGCCCCGAACGACGAAACACGATGTGCGATAAACATGAACATCGATGCTCATCATGCGATTGTGTCTGCCAGTGTGTGTTTGTGTGTTTTATTGGTGTGAATTCACTTCCATGGGAAACTTAAGTGGAATAGGTTAAGGTTCCGTACGGAGGGTTAACAATGAGTTTTACATTATGGAAATTAATTGGAATGCAATGTTGTCTTGTGTTTCTCTTTCTACATCTCCAAGAAGAGCAAAAGAAGGACTTCAACCATCCTGAAATAAATAGAAAAATTGCTAAAAAATATGTAACATCGCAATTAATAAGGGTAGCAATATAACCAGACCTGTCCAAACATGTACGAGAAGATGATAACGATGAAAGAGTTTAAATAGAATAAAATAGAAATAAAAAAATAAAATAAGCAGCTGGAGCAGATCCGGTTCGAAGGACCCAAACTAATGACGGTTATTCTGCTGTAGCGTTGCAACGTTTCATTCATTCATTCAAGAACGATTGTCTGCCTGATGGTTTTGTTAGAACACATGAAACAAAACGAACAAAATGCCAACTCTACCAACTTTATCGTAGAAAAATCGTAATAAACATCAAAAAGTTAAACGAAAGCATTACCCACAATCAAGTGCACAAAATGAGCCAACCAAACCAGCCGTGGCACTAATTGCAACGCTTTACGCAGAACACTCGCCGACATTAAATCGCCCGAATATGCTGCTACACGCAGTTTTGCCGACAGTTTTCAAATCGTCTAAATACGCGCCTAGTTCCCGGCGGAATGTATAATGCTGAGCGGAAAACTTTTCGATTTTAATTTCCCCATTAAAACAACTTGCTCTCCCCGGGCCAAGCCTGCCGACAAAATCTCATCTACTTAAGGCTAGGGGCTTCGCCCTCGCACACTCTGTATGGACAACAATATACAATATCGACTCTTCGAGGAAGGTCTGCTGGCTTTTAAATAGATTTCCAAGCTCTTTCAAGGCTCGTGAGACGCAATTTTCCAATGTTTAATATTCATTCTTGGAACCTGGTTTGCTGACAAGTGCACGCTTTAGTTGTTTTCACATTTCGAACAAAGAATGCCCGCTTGCAGGGTTCGGGAATCTGGTAAAATGTGTTTGTTTGCCTATTTAGCCAAAGTGCATCACATGTTAATTCGAATTAAACGATTGTCTGTCATTAACAATGAGTTTTACATTATGGAAATTAATTGGAATGCAATGTTGTCTTGTGTTTCTCTTTCTACATCTCCAAGAAGAGCTGTGTGTGTGTGTCCGGGACGAAAGTGATGTACCGTTTTAAGATTAAATTGCGACACACAGGGCTGGGGAAGAAGCACGGCCCGTTTTGTTGTTCTGTTTGTTTGTTTAATTTTTTAAGGGCTGCAATTGAGGGTAGGTGGTTCGCCCACTCACCCCCTCGGCAGTGAGCAAATACTGGGATGGGAGAGGGTGATGCAATTTTCCGACACACAATAGAACGCTCCCCCTACATTTCTGTACAGCGATTCTTTAAACGGGTGAATTTATGGAAAAACCTCCCTCACGCTGGTGGATGAGTTTCTTCCGCGAACCGGGACGGCACTTCAGGGAGTTTGTGCGTTTCCGTGCTACGTCATGGGCCGGCCGGTATTTGCCCGGCGAGGGTGCCCGGATTCCGGCGTCGCGCGGTCGGGTGCGAAGCTATTTTTCATCCCTCAGCCACGACGGGGCTTTACCGTGCCAGATGGTGTTGAAAACTCACCTGAAATCAAGTGGTGTGAGGCGCAGTCAATGATATGAGTAATTTTCGGTACGATTTTCCGGCATTGTGCGCGCGGGATCTAGTTTGGAAAATTCCACGTAAGCACATATTCGCCGCCATCGACGTTTAACCGAGCAGAGCGAGCGGTTGGCTCTATTTTCTGTCTTCCAGTGAGATGAGATTGTTCGGCTTTTCTATCACGTCACGTTTCGGTGGGCTTTTTCCGCTTGCGTTATTTAAAAAGGGATCACAGCCACATTATTCCGCTTACGTTGTTGGCCGTGCGCTCGACAAAACTTTGTCATCGATGCGGCACGACCAGCCCGGATCGAACGTAGGGGGAATGTTAAGCGAAGGAAAGTGGTATAGGAACAAAAAAAAACAGGCGCAAAGGCTCGTGGGAGGGAGAAGCGAACGAAATGATGCGGAAGCCTTTTCCGCCTGCCTCGATGCAATGCAATTTTCCAGCCCAAGGGAGATGGTGCGCTGCTGAATCAGGCGTTCCTTTTTTTTCATCTCTCCGTTCCTTTACAGCATCCATCCAAGCAACCGAAGGGGGAGGTGAATAAAATGCGATCGTCGCTCACTTCGATTCAACCCTCTTGTGAGTATATGTGTGTGTGTGTGTCCGGGACGAAAGTGATGTACCGTTTTAAGATTAAATTGCGACACACAGGGCTGGGGAAGAAGCACGGCCCGTTTTGTTGTTCTGTTTGTTTGTTTAATTTTTTAAGGGCTGCAATTGAGGGTAGGTGGTTCGCCCACTCACCCCCTCGGCAGTGAGCAAATACTGGGATGGGAGAGGGTGATGCAATTTTCCGACACACAATAGAACGCTCCCCCTACATTTCTGTACAGCGATTCTTTAAACGGGTGAATTTATGGAAAAACCTCCCTCACGCTGGTGGATGAGTTTCTTCCGCGAACCGGGACGGCACTTCAGGGAGTTTGTGCGTTTCCGTGCTACGTCATGGGCCGGCCGGTATTTGCCCGGCGAGGGTGCCCGGATTAACGGTATGTAATCTAAACAAAACGCTTTTTAACGCTTTTTTTACTCAATTTGAGTTAGTTCAATCGTCTAATTGTACCTGTTATATCATAGAATCAAAATACTATCGTTTTAAAATTGATAAATGTAGTTAATTTACTTCACAACACGTTAACTTTACTAGGAATCATTTCATTTTACCTTGAGGACAACAAATATTATAAAAAACATCTACCACCCACAATAAACCACCTACAACCGTCCTCACATAGTATGAGAAAATAAAAGACCCATTGCCCGTGCCCGGGCAAAACTCCGTAACTTTTTCATAGTTCCCCGAACGAGCGCGCGCGCCTAAAGGTTCGCTCTTCGGGCCGAAAATCGCGTCCAAAAGTGATGCAATTTTCATCATCATCTTCCACGCTCCCCGCCTATACTTGCGTGCCGGGACGTGCCGGGAAGGAATCGCGAAAGGCCACACCGTGTATCGCAGCCGGTTCGGCCAGCCTGCGTAATAATTCCCCGCAAAGTGGGGGAATTCACACGCAGCCATGGGTTTTTTCCGCTTGCGTTATTTAAAAAGGGATCACAGCCACATTATTCCGCTTACGTTGTTGGCCGTGCGCTCGACAAAACTTTTCGTGGAAAGCAGAATCATCAAATCGAATCAGTTCGCCGAAACACTGTGTGTTTCACGTTCAAATACATCATGTTCTCGCTGCACTTAATTACGATATTATTGAAATTCGCGGGAAATGATTTCATCAATTAGATTTCCATAGATTCATTAGCTGCTCTTTGGATGTTACATTGCAAAGAACGTTTGATCATTTGCAAGCATGCAATTCCCCGGATGTGAAGCCACAATAATCGCACAACATCGGCTAGTTAGTCACTCTGTTTTGAATGGTTTTGCATAGCGGCGGGGCGTTTGGCGTGACAGGTGACGCGAGACTGTTGCAGCGCACAGGAGCAAACTCGCGAGAGATGGCATAAAAGAAAACCCGCGGCGACACAGCATAGGTCGGGAAGATGCTCCGGGACGACCGACCGGGAAGGCACTCAGTGATATTAATGTAATAAAACTTTGCATAACGAAACACAATGACCGACCGTGCTGCCTGTGCGATGCCTTGCTTTAGAGTCTTTCGTCTGTCTCCGTAGACTTAAACTTCGAATGCAACAAAACCACCATGTTTTTTACTGTGGATGAATTCGATAATCTTTGCCCATTTCGGTTCAGAACCGATCAGCACCGTTATTATCGCCACGGCAGACACAATCGCCGTAAAGCGGAATGAAATAATTTGGGACCAATTTAAAAATAAACCCATCCCGTTTCCCGATCATCGATCATTCGGTGGGGAGAGAGCCGTTTAATTGAAAACGGCCTGCCCGGGAGGGAGAGTTTTAATTGCTCTAATAGACGATTAATTGACGTCGGCGAGATTTAACGGCCGCGGAATCCGCCAGCGTCACGGATGTGGGAGCTAATTGAAACGGAACGAAAAACACAAACCCAAGTACAGAAACTGCTAATCGATCGCTTTCGCTAGCTAACTGACCTCCCATCTCCCACCCCAAACACGGTGACCAGCTTGTTGATTTCTCGCAGCAAAGAAATAAAATCCATTTCCCTTCCGTTCGCGCTGTACTAATAACTTACCGCTACGGGGGAGAAAACTTCCCCGAAACTCCCCGTCCTAAGTGTCCTTTTACTAACTTTTACTGCCCCTCCCCCCTCCACTCCACCCGCTCCTCCCCGCCAAAGCGTGACGATGGCAATCTTGATTGAAAAATTGTTTGTATTTTGTTGGTCTGGATGGAAAAGTTTGCCTGCTAATTGATAGGTGGGCTGGCCGCACCGCTGTTTTATGCTACCACGCGGTTCCGATTAACGCTCGAACCCAGTCCGGGGCTGGCTTCCGCCGGAGATTCTGCCAACTGAAATATCCATCTTGTGTGCGGCGGCGATTTTCCCATTCCCACGGCAGGGATCGCTTTCACTCGAGTGCAGTTCCCACATCGGATCACAGACACACACGCACACAGAGAAGCGGAGTCTTTTGTCGTCTGCTGCGTGCGATATGCTAATAGAATATTTTTCTTCTTGAGCACGTACTCGTCCCCGTCCTAAGTAAATAACTCGTTCCCGCCCGTGGACCGCAATCAAAGCAGCATGTGTTTTTGGGCTCTCGGTTGAGGGTTTTCCGAGAGGCAGGAGAGGGCAGATTCGATCAAGTTCACCGGGGTTCCGACCGTATCGATGGGTCGGTTGGGTGCGCTGGTCAGTCTGGTCTCGGGTCTACTGTTTGGTTGGGTGTACGGAGAAGTCGTTGTGGGAAAGTGTTCAATGCCGGTTGAATCATGATATCGAATGTCGAATGGTCGTGGGCGCAAATGCAAGGTCTTACACATCACAGGTTGCGAGTTCGAATCTCAATTGAACCGTCCTTTTCCCCAGCCAATGAAAGCAAAAAGTGACAGCCTAGGCAACCTAGGCAGTGGAGGTTGTTTGGTCTATGGGAGAAGGTGAAGCATGAGTTTTCAGGTCTATCCAATGTACATAGGTGACCCATCAGACTCTTTTCATAGCCTACTTTAGGGAACACTATTTTATTCGTATCGCAGGTTAGATTAAAAAAGAAAATTACAAAAAACGTTCTTTAAAACCGAGAATGGATCTAATACTATTGTGGCTAACCTAGGTTTAAATTGCCTTTCATGGAAAATCTGAAATATTTGAAGATTCGATAGACTTTGAACTGAGATGTCAACTTTCTGAGCATTGGTAAGGAAATTCGCATTTGATGTATGTTTTGATAAAAAAATAGAATTGGTTAGATTTATTTAGCTTAAGAAACAACAGAGAACTGTGCAGTCTTTTGGTATATAACACCGATGTAGCTCTAGGTGTGCGCTTTCACTTTTCAACAGAAAAGAAACTCTCAAATTTGAAGTCATTATATGAAATAAAAACGAAGCATTCAAAGAAGATAGTGAAAGGGCTGTAATAGGGATGCGGTCGGACGAACGGACGTCCAGACGGAGCCCAGCAGCACGGTCAGCACTTTTCATTCACACCGCGAACTCCCGAGCCCGAGCTCGCCATTTAATCCAATGTAATGTGCACCACATATGGCGCAAGTCGCTGCGCGTTCTACGCCACGGAGGGCTGCTGCAAGTGCTGCAATGGCATCTCAGTCACACCCATACACGGGCTGTATCGTTTGTCTTCGAATAGCGACGGCATGGGAAAAGGATACACACTCCGGGAATGATGGTGCCAGAGGACGAAGATGCAACGCGCTGCTGCTGGTGTGGTGTCGTATTTCTTTGGCCGCTTCGAACACAATAGGCCCGGGGCCTTCGGGGATCGATGGTTCGGTCGCTTCCGAGAAAGCATCAATCATCCAAAGCTGGCCATTTCGAACAGAACTGGAAACCCTCCGCCGGGAGCCCGGAGTTCGCCCGTGCTAAGGGAAGGTTTCGGTGGCCACCAATTCGCATTCGTATGTGTGTGTTTTCGAGGATTATGAACAGTGGTGTACTGTTCTTTTTTTGGATCACTTTTCTGTGGCATTGTTGCCTAGGCGACGCCAAAATAGAGATACAGTTTGGATCCTTGCTTCATGGGCCATCCGATATGCGCCACACCAGGGCAGAATATTTAGGCAATTCGCCATCACCCAGGAGGGAAAGCGTCAGTGAAGTATCTTCGGTCATTTTTCATTCCGGCAAGCGGGAAATGAAACGCCGAAAAAAACGCTACGAACTCGAACAAAAGGAAACAAGTCTGCTTCGACGGTGGTAGAATGGACCAGACACGAATGCAATTTTTCCTCCCAAGAAAGACCGCACTTCTCTTTCCGGGGACTGGGTTTCGGGGGGATTTGTTCTTTTTTCTTCTTCCAGGCGATATCTTTAGCGACGACTTAGCGTCTGCCGGGTGGGTCGTCCACACTCCCACGTGCTAGTATATCTCGCTAACCCAGTGGAGCGGATGCTAAACAGCGTCCATTCGCTCGGATACACCATTGACGCGTTTGGGTGGTTTATTGGAAAGCCGGAAAAACGTTCGTGACGTGTGTTCCATTGTATCCCCCGGCGGGCGGGCGAGAAAGCCCGGGTCGTTCGGAACTTAGCGCCCGGAGAAAAGACGAACCCAGCCAGCTGGCGAGGCCAGGAGCGAGTCGAGACGATAAATAAAACGATATTAGCAGAAAGGATCCTACCTTCCGTCGAAACTGTCTCGTTTTCGGGTGAAATTATAGCGGGGAGTTTTCGTGACCGACGGCGTTTTTCGCACGGGACGCGTTTCGACCGTGTTGTTCGACGGCGATGTGAAGTTCTGTTCTATTATGTCAAAATTTGTGTGTCTGTCTACTTCGATCGATTTTCCGTTCGGACAAAATCGATTCCGGGGATGGTAGTCCATAGCAACGTCGTATGTGGGATGGAGAATTCGGTTGCTACGGTGAAAAAATATCTCTGTGTTGAAGTAATACAGACAGAACACAGTTTTTTGACATTATGTCGTGTTCTCCAATGTTTGGAAGCGCGTGTCCATTGTACGAATGCCATTGTTTTGAACGAACTTCGAAAATTTATACTGTTTTATCCTAACCCTTTTCATGTACATTTTCTTTGAAATGAGTTAATAAGCTGCTAAATTGCTTGGAAAGCGAAGGCAATTGGATCGTTCGGAAGTTATGTAGAAGTGGAGATCAAAAGCGCTCCAATAACCCAATCTATAGCCTATTTAGTACATGCTATCTCAACACAGGACTGTAGCATTCAGGGCGCACTGGATCTCATATCTCAAATGCCAAACTACCTCCTCGGGAGATAGCGCCGCGTATCACCAGCAGACCATCCCCGACTGCTGCCAGCCTTGATGGACGATTCTATTAAAATCAAATTGATTCCTGATTCCTGGCAAATCGCGGGCTCCCTTTCTCTCGGGGCCAATTAGATCCCTTTCACTCGCCGATCAGCTCCAGGGGCATCTCCAAAACTGCACGATCTCCACTTTGTTGTGTTCTTTGCCAATGGCTTCCGTTAAGCAAAGCTCACGATTCAGTTCTCTAGCCTCATTTTTCTCCCCCGGCGACCGTAATCGATCAAGATATCCTTTCGATCAGGCCCTTACTTTCACCCTGCTGCTATCGCGACCCAGCGCTTGCATATAAAGTGATCCATTAATATTCAATCGCGTTGGTCCACCAGAGAAAGAGACGGCGATGGCACGGCCAAACGGTCCCAAACCCTCGTCGCCAGTGACAACGGCTGACTGCGATGGTCAGATGGATGATGCTCGCACGCCTGCCTCCGGAAGGCCTTCCTGGAAGCGAATGCATCGCTCGGAAAATCCAGCGGACCAGAAATCTCGCTCCGGTTGTCGATGAAATGACCGTTTGCCGGCGCGCGTTTGCGGACCATAATTTGAAAGTTTGATGACGTGACAGTTTAACCGACGCTCCAGCGGAGGTTTACACGATTTTTTACGAGTCCCGAGGTCTGGTCGGACTTCGTGCCGGAGTTGTGATTTGATCCGCTTTTTTCCTGTTCTCGAAAGGATGCGTGCCCCTTACTTGGAGGGAGGATCGAAATGGAAAAGAACGGTTCACACACACACACACACACGCAGGCACTCAGCAGGGGTTTTAGGTCGGTGTTTTCTTTTTTTTTTGTTCAAAACCAAACATGCGGTACCGATCATTACGCACGTTTCTCTTCTGCGTGCCTTTATTTATCCCCTTTTGTAACCCGACAGGAAAGCCCGAAACCGAGGACGTGATTATGTGATCAAAAATTCCGTGTTGCCGTCGAAAAGGGATAACGATTAGCGTTACATCGTTTAGATTCGTTCGTTTTGGTGCGTCAAGTTTGGTCCGCCCGGGAACGGCGGTAACAGGTACAAAACAACCAGGCCCATGTCCACACTGGCAAAAAGGCACGCACAGGTTCATAAACACCCATTTCAAAGCTCTCTTGAGAGGACACACTATTCATCGGTCTTTTCATCCAGCGGATCCTTTTGCGGCACTTGTTCAGAGGATTCTTTTTCTTTCTTTATGGGACCTGTCAAGACACCATAACAACCGAACGAGAACTACAAAAAAAAGACGACCTGCTCTCAAGATGAGGTCTGCCCGGGATGATACAAATCAAAACCGAATAGAAACGGCATTAGATAAGCCTCTCGAGGGATGGCGGTGTTGCGGCCACCGAATATGACAAGTGCTTTTTGTCATCAGAAAAGGGTCTCCGGAAGGTGTCTTTTCTGGGGGCGGTGTGAAGACCGAAGTAAACGTGACAGTTGTACGGGGGTTTTGTACTAAATCAAGTATAAACACGATCTCCATGGCAACACATCGAGGCCCGGGACGAACCTTGCGTTGCTTTGCTACAAGCAGAAAAGCATGGAGCCGTTTTTTGTCACAAATTTATTTCCTTTTTCTTGACAAGATCGTTTCATACTTTCTGGAATGAGTCCCCGTCCAGTGTTTGCCCGAAACGTGGACGATGAAACGTCAAGCCGGAGTACACAGCCCGACAAAGTCGTGTGCAAATGTCGCAGCCGGCATCCTCCTGCAAGGTGCAGCAGCATGCATTTTAATGCATGCGTTGCTCGTTGCGCTCCGTTCTGCTGTGGCCGCTCGGTTGGAGAACAAAGGTTCAACGACTTCCGCCATCCGCAAACCGACCTGTCAAGTTGGTTGGTCTCGACGTGGTTTTCCGCTGGGACGTTTTCTTGCCAGCTCTACTTCGCTCACACACTGAGCCGTTTTGCGCGACGAAACATTCCTGATCACTGAGACGTGAAATTATGCAATCAATAGAGTCTGGGAAGTTCTCGGGGTGTACTTCAAATGGGTGCTCCCTCCCGGGTGGTATCAACCGACACGACAATGGCAACGTATAATTACAGGACGTTGTCTACGGCATGCCGGCGAGGACGACGATGACGACGACCGCACATGCACGGGAACCGGCGTCTTGCCGTCAGAACCTCTTGGATCCTTGTGGGTGGAAGTTTGCTTCCGGTTCGTTTGCTGGCAGGCATGCGAAATTCTCCGCTCATCTCTTCCAGCAGTTCGCTTGACTTCACCGACGTACACGAACACATGCACACACACACACACGCTTCACTGAGCATTTCGTTGCAGGTGGTTCTCAAATTTCCAATTTCGGGTAGGCTTCGCCGAGGCGACCGGAGACATTCCGTGACTCACCGCTGTAGACGCACACACACACACACGCGCACACAGCAGCAGAACGCTGTTGGCCTGCCAGAATCAGCAGTACACGCAATTCATCTTCCAGCGGGAAGTCACCCCTGCCTGCCTATCGCCTTCTGTCGATCGCATCTCCCCGGGACGCTACTCTTGTCCTCCTTATCGGGCACATCATTTACTTTCGGGCTCATAATCCTACTCCCCCCGGCTTTACATCCTATAGATACCGTCATCTCAATCACTCAATCGTCAGTATCTGGAACACAAACACACGCACACGCTCGGAATGTAAAAACTTCTTTCAAACACCACAACTTCTGCTCCGCTGCCGTACTGCAATTCGGAGAAATGGGAAATAGTTCACCGACAGGATCCGTCGTAATCCACGGCGAATCGAATCGCGAATCTTTCATGCGTCCTTCTTCTTTTTTTCCCCCGTTGAAATCCTTCCTCGAAAGGAGATTCGGGTGTGTTGCCGTGGCAAATCGGAGGAAAAAATCCTTGTAAACCCATTGCCCATAACAGAGCCGGCCTGCTGCGAGCAAGATGACAATGTGAATGGTGGTGGAATGGCACCACTGCTGCTACTACTACCACTACTGCTACCATCAACCAATGCGACTACCACGCACGCCGGAGCCATCACCACAGGGGGCTCCCAGATGCGACGAGAATGGATTTCGGATTCGGGGTTTCTCGAGTCGCTACGAGCAATATTTCTTTCCTTTCTAGTATTTTTGCTCCCCGCCACTCACACAAACACACACGGTCGCTACCGCTTCCTGCTGCCCGCTACCGCTCTGTCTCCATGGAGAAACTTCAACGGCTGCTGTTTCGTGTGGATTCTGGCGGATGGCTCACCTCACCAACGCAACCATCACACCGCCGTCGCAGTGCCAATCATTTTCGCCTACTTTGATCGGAAATGTAAGTTTCCAACTGCGGGTTGAGTCTTCTTTCGTTGCTCTGCTTCGTTGCTCGTTTTGGGAACACGGAGGAAGCAGGGCTCAAAATTCGAGTAAACAAATTCCGCAAGGAAGGAGTCCTCTTTTTGTTTGCTGTTGCTGTATTCCGCTCCATTGCCTGGAGGAGCCCCGGGTAAAACTATTTGCACCGTCGGAGTGAAATGAATTTCTATCGAAAATTCAGCACCGGCGAATGCGAATGTCGGAGTGTGTGTCTGTTTGGGCGAACGCATACCGGAATTGCAGCGGGACGAGAATGTAAATAAATTTCATCGTAACTCCCGAGTAAGCAGAACGGGGAAGGATGATTCCTGAGTTTGGAAAAAAGACGGATGGTGGTGTCTCTATTCCCGATGTGTGGAGCATGCAGGCGATTCTTCAGGTCTTCAACTTCTCGATAAGCTGCGCACACGCTGTGAGATTTATTTAATCAATTTGGAACCATTTCTCTACTCCACACTGTAGCGCTTCGCCGAATCTAATTCAATTTCTACCACCCCGTGGAAAATCCCCGTACTTCGTCATCAGTCACCACAAGAACACCTCCACCGGACAGCACCGGATCGGATACAGAGTATGGGCGGAAAATGAGCAGGTTTCTATGCGTGTTCCGTGCGACCCCTGTTTCCGCCTTAAATGGATTGTTCGACTGAATCGATTTGCATATCCACTTCCGGGTGGACCGACGGTCGGGACGCCAACTCCCGGTGCGGGACAGTTACACGGATACCCACTAATGTGTGTCACGTATTAAAGCGCACCCGGGCTGGTCGCACCCGACGCCACGAGGCTTACCGTTTAGTTAATGTAGCTAATCTAAATCGTCTCCACGGTTGGGTGCGTTTAATTTCCTTTTACATTTGCATGCCATCCTGGGTCATGCGCCCGCCCGGGACAGACTACTTACCCGGGACAGGCACACGCATACGCGGCGTTTGACGGGTTGACCTTACCCAACAACGCCGTCTGACGCCGTCTGGCCGTCACCCTCACCAGACCTGACCCAGACCCCCGTGGGAGTCCTTTAGCGCAGGAGCAGGAGAGATTTAGAAGGTTTTGGACAAAACTTTTTCCCACTCTCAAGGTTGGGTCTCATTTCTAGTTGGGATGTGGTGTACGAGGCATGGGAAATGGACGTACCCATGAGTGAGGTCCCCTTCCAAGTCCAAGCCCAGTTCGGTTCGGTCCTGCCCGACGTGACAGGAGACCATCACCTGGTGTGGAGAACAAATACTTGACGTACGGCCTCCGGGCGAAACCGAAACCTTCCGAAGGGAATGTGTTTAATTGAAATTTTATAAGCCCCCG
>KZ067834.1:34727-46764 GCA_002091845.1 Anopheles cracens
ATCCGGGAAGCCGTAAATTGGCCGCGCTTCTAAAAAGCGTTTGCCGACAATATTTTTTGTTATTAAAGGGATTCCATTACTGACGTCATTCCTTGACGACCGGGTACGGGTTGCGTCATTGTTGCAATAACTTTTCCATTTTTAACGTCGCCCAGGTATGCGAGAGCTGAAGCCGGGCAAAAGCAGCAGCAGCAGCAGCTGTTCACTGTTCCTTGCTTTATTTATTCTCCCCTGTGCCGAATATTGAGCCATACGAGCGCCGGTTGCGCCGTCCCCTTTGGTTCGCGGCACTTCCGGCGTACGGGAAGAAGCGGTTCATAATTTTTTAAACAAATACGGGCATAGTTTACGATTCGAGGCATTCGGTTGTGCCAATGCGCGCACGCAATTGGTGTTGGCTAATGATTTATAATTGTTTTCTTTTCCTTTTCCGCAAGGAGGGAGCAATCGGCAGTCTTTGCGTTTGGTTAGGTCGCCAACGAAGATGGTGGTCGTTAACAAATGATTTGTTATTTACCAAAGGGAGCTTCATTTAATAAAGCAACAATTTCATTTATTTTCATACGGAAAAGAACCATTTTATCTTGTGCTTGCTAATTGCAATAGACTTGCAATGATGATGCGTGGTTAAAAAAAATCGTAGCAACCATAGGCAAATTTGATCACTAGGAACAACTACAACATCTTTACTTAGTGGCGCCATCTATCGGCAGATCGTGTAGCCGAAATATTTCTCGTGGTCTTGGCGATTTTCATACATTTTCTCTGCAGCTACTTGAAAACTTCGAGCCGTTAAAACTCTGTTAGTTTCCAAAATGGCGGAAATATGTTTTTTTTTGTTGAAAAAATAACAACATTCCTGACTAGTTTATTGATTCATCGTGTAGACCCAGTGAAACTGCAACAACAGTATTTTATCAAGTTTAAAAGTCTAATATTTTTTTCAGAATTTCGTCATTGTTCTCTAAAAACTTGAACAAGTCTTATAAAAAAAAAAAAACAAACACAAACTCAACATGGAAGAACTGTAGCAAACACCCAATAAGCAAGTGTCTTTAATTAAATTTCCTATAGGGTTTCACTGCCGTTGCAACCCAGCGCCGGTTTCAATGGCGGAAAATCAACGTTCCATTTCCCGTGTTTCCTACGTTAAGAATCCGTAACCACCGTAACCACCACCTCGAACCCGTTTATGAGTGATGAGTGACTTTAAACGGGAAATTATGTGTTTTTTTGTTCTCTCCCCGAAATCGGAAATTCGATCGGTGTTTGGTTGTTGTTTCTTTTTCTCTTCTTCCAATTGGAAACAGGACATGAAACATGACACACAAGCCCACCCCGGCGGCGCGTACGTCATTCGCACCTCCCATCCATCCACACCAGGGCCGCTGTGGAGGTGTTGCGTGTGCAGGTTGAAACCGGAAGCCCCCCTCTTCCGAACGCGCCCTAACTCCGCACGCCCGTCCGAGCACGGTGTGAGTGTATAAATAAATTTCCCAAACCCAAAGCCCCGGTGGGAGGGAGTTAAAAACACCCGGGCTCCTTACGAGTGGCGGCAGAGCGATGGTGAGTAATTAACCGGAAGAGTTGTAGTTCCGGTAGGATGGCAATTGGCACGCCGCACGCTGTTGTCGGCTGTGCCAGCCAGTGTCGATGGCGTCGTTCGCCCGGAACAGGCCCGACCGGGTGGGTTCGTTCTTCCGCCTCTTCTTCTCGTGTGGATGTACGTGATGATGAAAAATAAAACAATTTCCCCTCACACGGGCACCGCGTGTAAATCTGCACCGGCATCGCTCCGGTCACGTAAAGCGTGTGTCCCTGTTCGGCTCCCGCTCCGGCATCCTTCCATTCGATCATTATTTATCCTTGAAAATGTACGAGCACCGGATCCGCATCCATGATTGCACACGACACGGAAAAAGCAATCAAGATTGCTGCCGCTCCGGTCTATTGTGTTGTGCATTGTCCCCCCCCCCCCCCCAGTGCTGGGTTTTCCTGAGGACGGTGGCCAGAAAGATTTCCACCACTTCGGCCTCCCGGGAGAAACGTCCCGCATCAGAAATAGATAATGAGTAATTTGGAAAATCATTCGCATTTCGGGAGAACGCAGAACCCACCCACCCGTGCCACGGATATAATTTAATTTCATCTAATAAATTCTCTCCGCCCCTCTCGTACCTACAGCGCGAACCCCAAAGCTTTGCGTGTTGAAAATTGTGGAAAATACAATTTTCTCCTTCTCGTCCCCCGTTCGAGGGGAAAGCGAAATCGAATTGTCCGTGCGGGTGTCCGTGCCTGTGCTTGACTGTTAGATTAGCCGCGGATTAATTTTTGCACCATTCATCGAAATTAAAATCCTCCCACCCACCCCAAACTCGCACCGGACTCGGTAAATAAATTACAACCCGAGGATTATGACACGCTTCCGCACATTTTTTGAGCTAAACGTATGTGGTGTGTTCCGCCACCAGAGTCGGGGGGAAAATATGGACGGTTGTAGCCAGCCGGAAAACGCCCGATGAGGCAGAATTATGCCTCCGAAGGGAGCGAGCGCCCGGCCGGGGATTTTGATACGGGCTTTACAGTGGTGGTCATGTTATGAGCGGCTGCAAAGTTTTTTTTAATCAATTTTTATAATAGTTTTGTCATTTCACAATCATGATCAAATCATTTTCCCTATAAAATTGCAATATTATTTAGAAAACTTCTTAAAGTGTTTTCTCATAAATACAATACAACATTCTTGTAAGGCTACCAATGTATGTGTTATTGTTTGTTGCTTTACATTGGTTCTCAAAGCCTCAAACATGACAACCATAATAACCTAATCTGTTATTCCAAAAATTGGCTCAAGCTGAAATACTCGGATTCGATTTGACCCATCAGTATGTCTCTGACACTTCCCCTTCAGAACTTGCGTATTGTAAGCTCTCCATCAACATCGAACCTCGATTCTAATTCTCCGACAGGGTTGGATTAGTTAGTAACAATGTTTGGATGCTTGCACTGCAATATCTTATCATATTGACGTAAAACCTGTACAAGAGAAAGGTTTCTAGGACCGAATGAGGTCCAATGGACATCATAATAACTGCCTTCGGGCGTAATCTGCCAAAGCGTTACGAAAGTGAGACTCCGGTAGAACTGAATAGCTCTACAAATCCCTAATCCCTTCCACTATCAACAATTATTCGTTTGAGCTTGACTCGAAAAATGATACAGACAGACGAGCCTAACCGAAGTGGTGTTAACAATCACAATTAAAGATTCGCATGAGAATTTCCCAAGTGACGTTATGTAGTAGAACACTCGAAATCTGGTTACCTAACGCTCTTATAACGCCTTGCCTACGTTAAGCACACGAAAAGAAAACAACTTAACAACCGCGTGCGCTTACTTTGCGCACCACTGTCGACTCTCACTGCCGCCCCATCGCCAAGAACCTAACTCAACAAATAATTCGACGCGCGGAAAACCACCACAACCACCGCCAATAACGAAAAAATAGCTCAACAATTTCCGCGTTTTTCTCGCACTTCCTCGTGCACACAGTTTTTTGTATTTTTCCGTAAAGAACGGAAGAGCCAGAATAGCAAAAAACACAACTCGTCTTGGCATTTAATTTCGCACCGGGGTGGGGGATAGCCACTCCACGGCGTTATGCCCTCCCGCGCCAAAAGCGCCACCCCAAAAACGTCACTAGTGCCGTTACGGGCAGGACTTTGCGAGCGACGCCCGGCAGCATCCACGCGCTCGAAAGTTTCTTTGTTGCTGATTGCTACGGTCTGCATGCGGCTGTTTTTTTTTGTTTTGGTGGTTGCTTCTATTGAAGTTGCCATAAAATTTCATGCTGCTACTGATGATGATCGTCGTCCATTATATGGCGATATTTATAGCACACCAGAAGCCAGCGGGCTCCCCACACACCGAGGCCAGTAGGGCGTTGATGTCCGCGTGCTTTGTTTCTTGGGGTTTTTTTTTCGTTTCAAACAGCCGACGAAAAACTTTCCGACTCGAAGGACCAAAAACTCGGCTCGGGTAGGATTTGCTCGTCCACCAGTATAGACAAAAGGAAGTTCGGTTTTTTGTTGTTATTTCTTGCTGGTTTGGAGGAGGAAACTTTTGTGTTTTGTTTCTTTTTCCTCCCGGGTGGCACTGTTGCCGCTCCGGCGCCCACCCACAGCCGGAGCAAAGGACGCACGATGACGTAAAAAGGTGCGACTTTTCAACCGGGCTCGGTTTCGTACCGAGATTTGTGCCCGAAAGCCGTAGTTGGCTGGCCGGGCTTAAGATATTGCGAGTTGTGTGACGCCACCGACACCGACGGACGGTGCTGAATCGAATCATTTCTTCCGACTTCGGAGTCCCCTCTCCACAGGAAGGTCTGGGAGACACGGCACAACTTCTTAGCCGGTGGAATTAAATAAATTCAACTTTAGCTAGGGATGCTACTAGGGAGAGGTCTGTTGCAGCAGAAATGGGGGAAAGAAAAGGCCTACTTGGTCCCATGCAGGCCGACCGTGAACGCAGCGAAGGGGAAACCTTGTTTCGGTTGCCATAAGTTACGCGCGGCAGCGACGGGAGGTTTGCAATCGGAATAAGGCATCTCTCACCACCACGCCACAACAGGTTGGCCATACATTGCCGGAGGGATCACGCTTTGGGCCGGGGATTAGGAGCGCGAAGGAAACCCCGCGTGGAGGATGCGATTTTTGTTTTTCACACCCCAACGGCACCCCAACGCGACCGGTGTTGGACACCCTAGCCGGAACCCAATTTCGGAGGAAAAGGAAGTTTTGGAGTACAAACTTGGGAGGGCGATGTAACAATGTCGAGGAAGTCTCGGGCAGATTCCTTAACCTCTCGGGTCGCCCCCTCCCTGTCTAGGACGGTAGGCCGGAAAGGAAGTCATGAATATTTATACGCAACAAACCCCCTTGGAGGGTGGGTTGTCGTCGTTTGTAATGAGTTGACTGTCAGTATTTTCGTTTTTAATTTCACGGGACTTGGAATTCATTTATCATCGCCGCTTCGAACCGACCGCCGGGGCTGAAGTTGATTGGAAGGACGTACGCTAAAAGGACGGGAATAGGGCGGTTAAAGTCAGGTCAAGCCGGGTCCACGGTCCACACGGTCGTCAAAAATCCTTCCATCGCAACGCCACGTCCATTAACGGATATTATCGGAGCTATATCCGGATGTATCTCCACAGGCGGCCGGCGGCCTCCCAGTGCCTTCCGGTGCCTCTGTAGCCTCTGTTTCATTACGCGGCGTAGAGAAAGGATGATGAATACTTCCTCCATCCGGTGGCTCTTTGCGTACTAATTCGCAACCCATTTAGTCGACGCCCCGCGGGGAGCTTACAATTTATATCCAATCTGTAAATCTAATCATACAATAACAGAACGCCTGCATTGACTCCATTGTTCCGTCCCGGCCGCGTGTGTAATGTGTGTGTGTTTGTGTGTGTGGCGTACAGTTTACAGCATCATAATTTACCGTGCACCACGTGCCATACAGAGCTAATTACGCGTCTCGTTTGATGATGCGCCTGCACAAAGCGCTGCAGCTGACGTCGCAAAACGACCGCAAAAACCGCGCCAAAACGGTACTACCGCGAGCCTGGTGCCTAACGACGCACGGCCATAACTGTCGGCAATAATTTAAAGTCATCATTATCTATCCGGCGCACAAACAGCGCCAGTTTGGCCATCCGCCAAAACGTGGGACGCCAATAAATCAAACTTCAAAACAACGACGCATCCCAGGAACCGGAAACAACTGGCCACAGTTAACGTGGCGCTTGGACGCACTACCCACGCCTCGCGGGTGGTATTGTAACGAGCGGAGCTTGGACTATTCGGAGCGCCAGCATAACAACAACGCACTCGCATGTGGGACGCGTATCGATGGCGTTCTGGGGCGTTCGGGGCAGCTGCTCCAGCCGAACACCGGACGTGATGCCATCAGTTTTCTGGAGCCAACAGGCGAAACCACGCCACCAGCCATAAACAGTGGTAACGATAAAGATCGCAGACTACCTTTCACAGAGCAAACCACTTCCGGGCCCAGGTGGCAGGTAGTTCCTGTGTTCCAGCCCCCGAATCGTCGATAGTAATCAAATTGCCATAAAATCCGAATCTACATAATTTGATTGTGTTGACATACTTCTAATTATAAATCATTGTTCCCATTGGTTTTCCTGTTTCCGGGAGCCCGCAGCCTAGGTATTGGGGAGGAGGACCACACCGTAACAGCCGATGCCTCGGAGGATTCCACGGCTGATCCAATCAGGCAATTTATCGGTGTCCGCCGAGCGTTTCCGGATGGGAAAGCGCTGGGAAATCAATAAAAAGCCGCTGCTGTATCCATCGTAAATTGAAAGTATGGGACGTGGTGTGGGGCGCTCCCGCGCGCGCATGAGTTCTAGAAGTTGTTGCAAGTTTGGTTTAGTGTTTTTTCTTCTCTCCGCTGTTTTGCTTACCGTGCTTCCACACGAGCGAACCGTGAGATAGCACGCACGTGGTTGGGCCACATTGTTGGAAGCAGGCAGCAGGCTCCAGCATCCAGGGTGGATTTAAAATATGATACCCAAAGTACTCCGAACTTCGAAGACTATGCTGGCAGCGGATCAAATTACCCCGCCCGTCACAGTGTGCCACGACCTCGTGTGCACATATCAAAGTGTTCCATCGAGACAAGAAGGGGCCATGAGAAACGACTCTTTAAAACTTCCCATCTCACTCCTCCCGTGCCGTATATAGATAAAAATTCGTAAAAGAGAGTTTTCGAGGCCCACATGGTGGCCGAGAACGAGGTACGATCTTCATCCGGTAGCTAAAAGTACGGAAGTGGCAGCATAATACGGGATATTAAATTGCTTTCGAATCTTGCGCAGCCCTGAGCTGATGGTCACGATAGTCCCGCCGGATTTGTCCGTCCCAGAAGAGAGCGAGCGAGAGAGAGAAAGGCATTAATTAGTTTCCTTCAAGATTTTAATTGCATCAGGGAGCCCGGTCCCGACGCTGTTGATTGATGAATCGAGCGAAGACCGAAGGCCCTAAGTGTCCGAAGTGAAGAATTAAAACCTCGTCCTCCTCCGTTTCTACGGTCTCTAATCAATCGATTGTGCATTATTCAAGGAACGCCTCATCGATTCCCTCCCCTCCTGGCATGTGTGTGACAGAACCCATAATCGCACCTTCCTCGTGAGATGTAACGGCCGATGTAAAGCAAAACCCCATAATGAAAATGCGATTCGAAGTCGTCTTCGACCCTCCTCATCGGGGTTCCTGCGAACCAACAGTTTGGTGTTTATTCTCCCTTCGCGGGAGCGACACTTCCCACTTCAAGAATCGATTGTGTTGGCTTTTTGTTTTTCGGTTTGTTTTGGCTTCTTCTGGGGGAAAGAACCCCTCTGGGATGGGCTCATTCCTTCAGTTCCCTTCTGCCAACGGCCAACAACACGCTGACGCGGCCAACATTTGCTATTTCATGGGTCATAGAAATTACTTGCCGATGCTCACGCACTTCGTGCTACCGGGTTTTTCCAAAAAAACAACAATCCCATTCGTCTTCCACAGAAATGATTAATAAAGTCGCACTAACTTGCCAAACAAGGTTTTCGCTTTGTAGCTTTCGCAGAACACGACCTTATTCATCGGTAAGCTATCTAATGCAAACATTCGTTTCACGGTACTCCAATACTCTGTTCCTAGAATGCGCCCATCGCAGCTTATTCATGGTCTTTCGAACCGGATCGTGGCCCGGTATCACAACGTCGGCCTGCTGCGCCGAGCCGCACGATAAATTATGAACGATAACGCGGGGAGGGTGCCTATTTTTCGGAAACCGCACCATATGCTAATACGCACTTCGGCGAACGTGGAGTGCCGATCTGCTCGATAAATCATCGATAGGCTTTCGTTTCTTTTGTTGTGTGTGTGTGTTTGTGCTTTATTTCTCCTACAATAGCGTGTGATGGATGTGGCGATTATTAAAAAGCAATATGACAAATAAACGGCCTCGCATCGTGCGTGAAATAGTGTCAAGGCACCCGCGCCACCCGAGATCTTCCTATCTTTAATCTCTTTAGAAAAATGCCTTTGGGGAGTTGCAAGGTTATTCCACACAAACAATACATTACAGACGGCTCGTTTTTTACTTCAAAGTGAACTGAAGCTTGCCTTATCATGCTGCCCTTCAAGAATGTCTGCGAAGGAGACCTTCGGGCTGCACTATTAGTAACTTCCAGAACTGACACCCGCGTGGAGGCCCTTCCTTATCGCCGAAGAGCGACGGTGACACCGTCCTGTGCAGTTATTCAAGTTCAAGGATTTCCCAGTACTAATCACCATTTAACCAGCTCCTAATCTCATTGCCTAATTTCACTTCTTTATCAGCATGATGTCGAAGTCACTGTTGCCAGGCCCGACCCACGTCCCCGGCGGAAGTAAGTAGATTGTTGCGTGCACCTAATGTCTCAGATGTAAGTCCACAAGGCTTCCAGCCAGCCGAGGATTATCTTCCACCGGCGGTACCAGCTGCTCGGTGCGTACGGTGTAATCCAATTTCGCTGCGCCACTGTTGCTTCCGAACAGCTTCCGAACAGATTCAGCCCCAGGTCCTGCTGGGGCTTTCACCAACCGCGCCGGGGACGTTCTCGGTGCGAAATATGATAGACTGGCGTATATCTTTTATACATAGAACAAAGCTGAAGTAAGCGGCGGAACTGGTGCTTCCGTTTTTTTTTATAAATATTTATCCTTCCCATTAAACTGCAGCTGTGTGAACGGTACACTCACGGTGCGGTCGTGACAAGTATCTGCCCGACCTCTGCGAGTTTGGAAAGAAGCCGAAACGAAATTGTAAAATATGGAAGCCAAATTACTTAGCCACAAATTGCTTCTGGTTTCGTTGGCGGCTTTCCGGCTTATTACTCCGTTCCACCAACAGCCGGCAGGAGGTGGTGGCTGCTGCTGGCTTGAAGGTGCCGTTAGTGGGAGCTGTCGTTTCTTTTTTGTTGGTTGCTGCTTTCTTGCCTCATTTCGTCACCACTGGTGCTTGGGTTCCCTGAAGCCCAGATCTTCACCGGCGAAGGATATGTTTAATTTCGTTAAAACGTTTCTCTTACTTTCGTTTCAACGCGCCGACCGAGCACCAGGGAACAAGTGGCTCTTCCGCCTGGGAAGCGTTGGGTGTGTGTGTTTGTGTTTGTGTGTCGCGCGCGCTTAAGTATGCAAATGCAGAACATCCTTCCGTTTCAAGAGGAAGACATTTGACAGACACATCGCGATAAGGAAACCAGAGTACAACACTCACCAGGAGGTGGTATTTTACAGCAAAGGTATCTTGGCAGGTTCTCACTGACTTGGGTCTCGTCAAACCATCACAAGGAGTGTTCTTTGTGCAAGATTTTCTTGGAAAATTTGCACAACGATTCCTTCATAATTCATGCAATCGTTACAAGTACATTCTTCTCATTGAAGCAGCTCCAATGAATCAAGCCGTCAAGTAGTCTCTCCTAAAATGACCCCAAAATCGCTGTTGACTACTTGCTGTCCTTAACAAAATCTTTGAAATAGTGTCAAGGCACCCGCGCCACCCGAGATCTTCCTATCTTTAATCTCTTTAGAAAAATGCCTTTGGGGAGTTGCAAGGTTATTCCACACAAACAATACATTACAGACGGCTCGTTTTTTACTTCAAAGTGAACTGAAGCTTGCCTTATCATGCTGCCCTTCAAGAATGTCTGCGAAGGAGACCTTCGGGCTGCACTATTAGTAACTTCCAGAACTGACACCCGCGTGGAGGCCCTTCCTTATCGCCGAAGAGCGACGGTGACACCGTCCTGTGCAGTTATTCAAGTTCAAGGATTTCCCAGTACTAATCACCATTTAACCAGCTCCTAATCTCATTGCCTAATTTCACTTCTTTATCAGCATGATGTCGAAGTCACTGTTGCCAGGCCCGACCCACGTCCCCGGCGGAAGTAAGTAGATTGTTGCGTGCACCTAATGTCTCAGATGTAAGTCCACAAGGCTTCCAGCCAGCCGAGGATTATCTTCCACCGGCGGTACCAGCTGCTCGGTGCGTACGGTGTAATCCAATTTCGCTGCGCCACTGTTGCTTCCGAACAGCTTCCGAACAGATTCAGCCCCAGGTCCTGCTGGGGCTTTCACCAACCGCGCCGGGGACGTTCTCGGTGCGAAATATGATAGACTGGCGTATATCTTTTATACATAGAACAAAGCTGAAGTAAGCGGCGGAACTGGTGCTTCCGCAACATGCTCCCGGGGCGGCTTCCGACGACTACGGCTGACGAGAAGCGTCGGTGTCGTCTTAGCGAAATTTTTCACCGCCACACCGGGAGTTGGCGCCTTCCGGTCGGGTGGGTTTAGGAGGTAATCGAATTAGAGCTGTGCGTGCCTGCCTAACCGGTCGGGAAACCAAATGTCTCCTGGTGGCGGCACTTCAAACGGGCCACCGAATTCCGAGTAACAAGTAAAGAGCAGCGTGTAGGATAAAGACACTGCACAAGAGCAGCAGCAGCAGTATAGGAAAAAAAGCAACACACGCCGGAAAATCTTCAATTGCCCCTCGCGCCACTGAGGGAACTCGATTTTAAATGTGTTTTTTTTTCTCTCGCTTCCCTTCGTTTCGGCAGTTAGAACGGTACGGCATTCTTCGTGTGGAAAAAATGTTATTAGTAGGCTCTGGAGGCCTGCTACTACCAACCAACGTACCGTGCGACATCATATCGTTAGAAGAAAAACAAGCTCCTCTCCTACGAGTGTGCGCGTGTGTGTGGAAAACGTTCAAAATGGTACAAATTGTACCCGGTGCAGCTTTAAAACCCATTCACGTTGTCGTTGCCAGTGTCATGCGTTGGTCGCATGGGCACACGGGGCGTGGGTAGAGGCAGTGGTACATTCCGTACCGAGCCGGTATCACAACCCACCCATTAACCTTTGCACCGCACACAGTGGGAAAAGCAGAACAGAAATCGGGGTGAAACAAATTTGTTTTTAAAAAATCATATATTCTTTATCATGCAAAATTATTTGTAAAAGACATCTCGAGTTTATCGATTTTATTTTTTATTTTTCTAGTGTTATTATCCTTCAAATGGTAGGTTAAAAAACATTTCAAAGAGGTATGAACATAAGGGAATGCTTTAGTCCTTTGTCTAATCGATATTACAAAGATTTAGCATAATAAAAAATATTAAAAATGAGAAAATTGAAAAAAAACCTAACCTAACTAATTGTCAATACATGATGCCAAACAAGTTTGTTTGCAGTTTGAAACGATAGTAACTATGGTTTATGTGTATTTTTCTACTGTTATTAACAACTTTTAACGCTTGTTTACATGTAACAAATCGACTTCTTCACTCAATTGTATTTTATAGAATTTTACCTTTAATATAACTGACTTTAGTAATCTTTTTTTGTTACTGGAAGTGGTTTATGGATTCTTCACCACAATTACACGATATGAATGTAAAAAAATTGCTTTACAGAAGAATTAAAATTAATTATTTGTTTTTTAGATAACCAATTTTGATCAAAACAAAATGTGTAGCAACGTCTATTCTTTGAAACAAGAACTTTCATATTTTTTAACTTTCCGTCCATTTTTCTAACCCACTGTGTGAGGAGGGAGCAGCAGCACAGGCGTTGGGGATGGTGACGTGATGCGACACGACTGGAAAATGATCTTCCACTTCGCTCAGAAGTAGGCTTTGCTGAGCGGATTTTCCCCGTCCACCGCCCGGCACCTACCCGCGCCGCGTCAGATTAGGTGTTGGTGGGGTATTTCGAGAGTTTTCCTCACGCACACACACACACACATACACCCGACAGCTCCCCGCTTGCCGGTGGGTGAAAGGATTCGGAAAGAAAATTCCTTCTAACTTTCGAAAGTGAAACAAAAACGGAAAGCAAAGCAGCACTCATGTGCCACCCCACTTAAACCACCACCCACCCACCCAGCCCCAGACAATTCATGGGTGGAAAACTGAATTTTCACCGCA
>KZ067834.1:46774-64569 GCA_002091845.1 Anopheles cracens
TTGTGTTTTTTTCCATTTCCCCGGAATAACGTTCCCTTCGGAGGCAAAGGCAAATTTATGGCCCAATCCATCCCTGACCGCAACCGCATTGGAATTTCGGTCGGATTTAAGAGTGATTCTCGTATGGGTTCCATTTGTGGCGATTCCCGTTTTCGGTGGGTGGAGCACGGGGGGTGCCTCAAAGAAAAAAAGGGTTCTATCTTCAAATAGCGCACGAGCACGGGGAAAACGCCAATGGCAATGAGGCCGGAATTTTCCACCGTAAATCGGTAAATTGAGCACGCGGAAAGCGAAGAGTAAATTAACGTGTAGTTAACGCACACACGCACACAAACATGGCTGCTACACATGAAAGCATGGTTTCATTTGAATATTTCGACCCAATCGAGGCTCCGGAACCGAGCGAGCGACGATGGACGCTTGAATTAATGAAGACAACGTGACCGCCACGCTGATGGTTTTCCAATCACAGATAGCGGAAGTATTATTCAGGCATCAAATTCCGCCCCGCTTTTGAGTATGTGTGTGCGTGTGTGCCTGTCACTGCGTCACAAGCCCCGCGATGGTTCGATTAATGTCCTTTTATCCTGTTGCGCTTGTTTGAATACGGATTTTTCCGTGCGCCGGTTTTTAATTACACCACTTCCGCCTCCCACAGCTGGGATGGGCGGTGATGGGCTTGTGATGGATTGTATGACCCACTATTTTGAAGTGAACGAGTCCGCGGGTCGTTTTATTTATTTGCACTTTTGTGGTAAACGCAAAAAAATGGTAATGAGAACGCCACATTACGATGGCGTAATGAGCATACTAATTTTTACATTGGAAGCATATGTATATATTCACAATCCGATGCAATCGGTACTATTAATTGCAATGGTATAATTGAATCACACCAGCACACACATACACGGACGAAGAAAGGTTATTGGCGGAATAGTGATGTGCTGTATGATGATTGCAAAGATTGCGAGCGAGTCGATGCCGTTCTTTTCGAATGCTTTGCAGTCATTGTAGTTCATCTCCAAAAGAAACCACTCTCCGAAAGAGTCACTCACGACTCTCAACTCTCAAAGATTTCGAGAAAAGAGTTAACTCCCAACGCGTGCCGAATAGGTGTGGAACGTTGCCGAAAAGCGTCGATCCTCCAGAATCATCGTAAAAGAATCAACTTCCAGAAAGAGTCTAACATGATTGCAACGCCTCCGGAAAGATTCAAATCTTAAAAAGAATCAAATCAAAATAAGTCTACACGGAATCGACATTCGTTGGAAAAATGACTCATTTCTAAACGATTATTAATCAATCAGAACTTAAAAGGACTTGAAAAAGAGTTGACAGCCATAACAACAAGAATCGACTCTAAAATCAAGGGAATCACAAAAATGGCCGAACAGGATTGAAATGCGTGAAGTTGGTCTGCACACAGCCAACGCCCGTCAAATAACTGTCGAAAACTGATCGGATAAAATGGGTTAAAACAATCCGGCGGGCAGAGTAAACAGCACGGGAAGGCAGGACGAAGCCGACTCCATGTCCAACAGGCGATATCATCACCCCGCGCCTTGTCACGTGCAGCAGCAGTTAATCTCACTTATCACAACACTTACTGTCAGTCAATCTCCCGTCCATGCGACGCGTCCGGGGGTCATGGAAAACATGGGTCCACAGGCACACCTGGTTGATCCCGTGGCAGAATGGCGAACCCGTGCTCGTGGAACAATATTTTGTCATCTCCATTCTCATCACTCCATTTTATGTTGACACTCAACGTAAAGGGTGTGCTTTGAATGGCCGCGTGATGTCCAATCAAGTCGAGGCAAGCCCCTGCCCGGTGCGCGGTCCCATTTAAACGCACACTAAATGGACAATCCGTCCAGGTGTGGCCGAGGATGCGGAGAGGTCGAGAGAATGCAGACACCGCTGATTGTTGACCGAATTTCCGCCGGGATTGGCATGTTTGCTTTGCGCGTGCACACAGTCGACGACACAGAAATGCCTCGTCCACTTCATAGCCAGAACACATAAAGGACACGCTCACATACACACACAGACATACGTACAGGCATAAAAGGTTACCGTTTTAATTTGATTATTAAAAGCCGATACCGATATGTGTGCGCATGTTGGGTCGTAAGGAAAGTTTTGTGATTATTTCGATGATGAAAGAAAAATGAAACGAATGGGTTTGTAACTATCAGTTGTACGTACGACTCAAGAATTGGATCATAATGGATAAAAAAGTAAACAAAATATAGAGCTATATCAAAGAAACATAATTGGTTACATTCAGCAGGTACCACCAACGAAAACATAATGCATCTAAACTACGTGTATACTATGCGGAATGATAATGTCAGGAATTAAATACAAAAACTAAGATTTTCATCCATAAAACAATCATAATGTACTACCCCTTATAGGTCCCACCAAAAAAAGATTATTATTATTAAAGCATGTTCCCCACAACCAGAAGCTCGTAATGCACTCCAACAAGCAAGTCCCTCCAAATATAGGTTTATGGTCAGAAGTTCATGTGTGTCCAGAAGCTCATGACAAAGCGGAATGCTTATGAAGTATATTCAATCCGAATATCCATTGTAACACTTTTTTCTTCTAAAATCCGCAAATAAAGCTTGGTAAAGAGTGAAGTGCTCCATTAAGAAGCCAATAACCTCAAACTTTATATCATCGCAAACTTGCACGTACACCCAACGCAGCCGGCTGATGCGGTGGTGGATGCGGTCCGGAAAACACTTTTCAGCACCGAAAATTGGTGGCAAAAATCAGACCACCAGATGTACCACACACTCACACACACATTCAGCCACCCACCACCAGATCAAAGTACGACTTTAGGAGCGAAAACAGTGTGTCAAAAATAAACTGAAAAATGGTACGCCTGCAAACGCTTTACGGCTTTCAATCGGCCCCGCACGAAACACGATAATATTGTAACACATGTCCAGCCTAATCCTTATCCCGGTCCGGGTGTCGTGCGGATCAAACGCGAACCTGGACAAAGCCATTTCCGCACAACTGCAGGAAGAAATGCAGAAATTCACAACCGTACAGGGGGGCGAAAAATGTGAACATTCTGCAGTGTCCAGGGGCGACTCGGAGCGAAATGCTTTCACGGTGACGCGTGGAGGGCAATAGCGAACGCGCGCAAATTTAGACAAATAATGTCACTAATGTTTACCCGGGGCGGATTTGCATCTGCAGCGTCACTTTTCGGGATGGCAAATGGCAGCGAACGGTTACAAACATTGCAGATTGCGTTAGAGATACACGTCCATCCGATCCTAACATCATCATCAACGTCGTCATCGTGTGCAATCTGCCGCTAGGACGGTGCATTAAAAAGACCATCGTCAGTCGGTGCACATGAAGCCATCGCACACGTGCTATTCCACCTAGCCGGGGACTGCATTCGGAAGCCACCGTGCTTTTTTTCTGTTTTTGTTATGTTTTCTGCTCGTTCTTCACGCAAGAAGCTGCATCCGAACCCGCGGGACGGTGAACCATTACACTAACGATTTGTGACTTTTGCGAGCCGTTCCGTCTCTCTCGCGTCCATGACGGAGGTAGAATGATTTATAGTTTTTTGCAATTTAAAAGTGTTTTTTTTTCGTCTTTTCCACCACGCTACAGACAACTTCTCCTTACTATTGCCGGCATGTTATGCCGTGCCACTTTTTTTTTGTTGTAGTGATACGTTGCACATTCCCGTCTCTTCCACCCGGGACAGGGCACATTTATGCATTTATGCACTCATCTCTCGCTTTGCATATGTCATTTGCTGCACTTATTCTGTGCCTCCGTGTGTCTGTGTTTTTTTTTTGTGTGCATCTTCGCTTCCGTTTCCAAGCCGATTCTGACGATGTTCTCTTTTTATTTTCGCTTGTTTTTTTTTTTGCTGCTCTCACTCCATTTCTTACACCGTCAAGCGAGGGGCTTGATGTGGTCGTTTCAATCCACGCTTGAATGCATTTCTTTCAAGTTTCGCTCGCAGAAGCGACCGGCATTCCAGAAGCGAAAAGAAACCGCACCCGGAATACAAAAGAGCCGGAGCTTTGAGCGTGGCCGTGGGGTTTTTTTGTAGTTGCATTTTACCTAAAAAAAACACCACACATGCTTCTCGGCTAGATCTTTACCATTTGCTGTGCTCGAGCCGACAATGTTTGTAATGAGTGCTTGCGCGGATCGTCTACGACATCCTCTACGTCCTCTAGGATGGAAGGCAAGAAAAATTCCTGCGTAGGTCATGATTTTCTCTCTCTTTTTTCTCGTTTAGTCACCTCCTCGTGTATCGTTCATTATGAAGTAGTAGCGGCGTGCACAATTGTGCACATGCCAAACATTTATGCAGCTGGCAGCTTGAAGCGTGTAGAACTACAAAACCTGACAACGTTGCAAGGTTAGCTGACCTACGCGGTGGGTGGATCCAGCAAGTGCAGAGGTAGTGCGAAGTTGGTGGTTCGTAATGGTTTTAAGCACTGGTTTTTTGCTCAATTATTTTCCATTATTTTTTCAAACCTAATAGTTATTGCCTAGGTAGCGATGAGATTTTTTATAATTTTGTAAAAATGTACAAAAATAAACTTCCAAAGAGTTTTCAAAGAAAATAAACGAACCAATAGACGAAATTAATCGAAAAATAACCAAAAACGAGAAGAAATACCTTAAAAATGATGCAAAAAAAAACAATAATAAAACCGGATGAATAAAAGTAGATAAGATTTAGTCGGAAAACAATTGTAGCAAAATATTAAAAAAGGAAGATGGTAGAAATTGGAAAAAAAATACACAGAAAAAGAGGCATGCTACCATTGTTTGAAAGATGCAACTACCAAAAATGATTCAAAACGGCAAACGGGATTTAAAGAAAAAACACATAGTACACATAGTAAAAGAGTTGAGAAAAGAGTCGACAAAAGAGTCAACACTCGAAAGTAGTTAGAACCGAAGGAAACGTCACTTAAAATATTCTACTACCAAACATAGTCGCAAAACAGTAGAAGAAGAATGAAAAGATGTCCTAGAATAGTCAACATTCATAAAAACTGATGTAAGAAATCATCTATGAGGAGCAAACCACCAACCTGAAGCATACACTATAGAATCTAGTCGATAGACGAGTGTAATGATCAAGAATTAGAAAACCCGAATAACGATAATAACACCAATCAAGCCAGAGCATCCAACTTAAAGAAAGGGGAAATTACAATCGCACAAATTGCTTCAGAACAGATTCAACGATTCAGCGGGAATCTCAATACCCCCAATCCGTTCTTCCGAACCGAGGTCAGACACTGTTCCTGCCACCCTCGCTGCCATCTGGCAAGACGTGCGAAACATAAAACAAGTGAGACATAATGCCGAACGCGACCCCGCAGCAGAGAACCCCATTCATGCCAGGTTTCCGGGCGCACATTATTATTCCGTACGAGACACACATTCTCAACTTTATCTCAACTCGTGGTGTGTGTGTTTTTTTTTGTTGTTGCTTCTGCCACATACGACGACCTCGAACCGTTTTGTTTGGCTTCCTGCTGCTACTCGACTCGACTGTCTCTCTTCTGTCTTCTGGCAAATTATTATGTAAACCTGATCCCTGGGATCCCTCGCTATTTTGTGGAGCCAGAGCGGTGAGCGTGATCGGCTGCAAAATAAACAACGCTTCCCGGCTGTAATCTGCCACCAGGAAACGCATCCAAGGATTGCCTCTGTGGTTTTGTGTGTGTTTTGTTATTGTTTTTATGCTGTTTACTAGTAAGCGAGATCCGATCGGATTTAACGATCGATCGCTGTCGCAATCGGGCGATCGCTCTCCGGCAGACGTTCGCCCGCAAAACGAATTAAATAATGCAACTGAAACGGAATTAAATGCATCGCCGGGTTGCCGGGTTGTTAACACCGCGCCGGTTTGGGTCGCGAATAAACACGTCGTTCGTTCACCGGGCAGGTGGCCGTGTGCGTCAGCCGAACGGTTATGCATTATTTATGATACAAGCGGGTGCATTTAATAATAGCAATAAAACGTCACGCCGCGTCGGTCACTTACCGATCTGCCCTCTCGTGGAAAGCGAAGGTAGCAGCGCTCGGGATCGATCGTTTACCGGGCAGCGCTGCTACAAATTGAACAATAAATTAGCCTCTGCAAGGCGCAGTTACTATTTTACGGTACACAAGTTATCCTCCCGGCCAACTCAATCGGTGAAGGTTTCAGAAAAGTACGTCACACCCGTCACATAAAACAAGAGAGAGAGAGAGAAAAATGCAAATTCGCATCGGACTGCTTCGAGCAGCGAAATCACTGACGCAAGCGCACTAATCATCGAAAGGCCACCGGCTCCAGCGTCCGGCGATCGCAGAGGTAGCTGGGGTGATCAGCAAACAAAACAAGACTCGACCATCGAAAGCAAACATAGATCGCGGGCAGGTTCTTATCGCGGTGCCGCAGTGTGCGAACATATTTGCGCCGGCCCTAGTTAGATTAGTGCCTCCAACAAGTCCTCTTGAAGCGGGTCATCCGTTGTCCATTGCGCAATACGGCATGATTATAGACGTTGGAGCGATTTGCACAGCGTGCCAGATAGAATCTGGATCATGACAATTCCAAGCGATGTCATGTCAGCTGCAGTCAGGTACAATGTCTTGGCGAGCTAGAATTAGCACCTTGCCATGCGCGCGTGCAATTTCTCGTTGGTGGATACAATTAACACAGCCTTGCACAGCGACCACAAGGCATCTGTCTTGTTCGGCGTAAAAATTGCGTTTCAGATGAACTGCTTCGGACCCCTTTTTCCAAACTCACCTTTCCTTCGACTTCAAACATTGCACCTGCTGCTGCGCGTCTCTTCTCGAGAGCCTCTCGAACACTCGATGTACACAAATTAATTTTTATAATCCCTAAGGCACGCTCACCGGGTCCTGGGCTTTCTCTGCGTGATGGAAACGAAACGAGGAATGTAACAGCGGCGGCAACGAAAAAACAAGTGAAATTAATTTCACGTTATCGTTTGTTTACCGAAAGACCGGCTGACCGGAGTCGTCGTCGTCAGCGTCGTACGTCGAACTCGACGGAGCGGACGGCCCGGGACGGAAAGTTTGATTGCCTAGGCTTTATTGTTTCGGCCCGCGCGCGCTGAGAGGACAACCGTCCGGCCCGTATCGGGAGCGCACGGATCTCCACGCGCATTCCCGGGGCCGTTCGTTCCAACATCGCGGGCGGGCGCGTGTGTGGCAAACATTTCGGACTGTGTGTGTGTGTGTGTTGCTCGTCCTTTCGTCCTTTTGCGTTCGTTGTTTTGCTCGACCCGAACGACAGCTGACTTGAGGGGCCCGCGTTGTTGGAGGAGAAATTTATGTCCGGTGGAGGTTTCGTTACGTTGAGGGTGAATTTATTTCTGTGTTACTCATTATTATTTTCACCGACCGTTACATCAACCTTTTCTCGTGTTGTACACGAGATTCGTTATCTCATTGCGCTGCCAGGTGGATTCCATTGTACAGTCTGATGTACCTGTTACCACTATAGTTTAGCATCTGGATGTCTTACTTTATACAGGACAAAATATCACCTGTTCAATCCACTAACAGCATACATTGTTTGCTTGAAGTCACATTTATGGTTTAGGTTTAACATTGGAGACCGAATGTCCACATTTGAGACATAATTTGGCCTAAAAAGAAGTTTAAATCTGATTAATTTGGAGGATAAGTTTGATGGAATGGATATAAAAACTTATTGCTAGGTGTCTACTTATACAAATCCCCTTCAAATATTCATCGGAACTCTTGGAATCTTTCAGCAATAGTCAATATCAAGTGACAAAGTGACAAACTAACAGACTGCTTGCTATCGAATTATAGAAAACACATAGTTCCTAGCGAACTATGATACGACTTTAACATTTTTGGTGACTTGAAGGAAGAATTTGTGTCCCAACTTTGTATCTTTTAGGTTCAGGTTAGTATTCTCGACTTTCACAACTATATCAGCTATAGCACTAATCTTAACTCTACTTTTTTTAAATTGTCAAGCAAATTTTGGTTCGTGAGAGGTATAACTTGGTCATAAATTTGAAGCCAGACGTCAAAAATTTGAGACATGATATGAAAAACTTAAGGTCAATATGTGACTTTCGAAACGTATGTACTTACGTGGTATAAGACTGCTTAAAATGACACGTTCTCGCATGAAAGTTTTCATTCCATTTTTCAACGCTAAGTGTCCAAAACTCCAAAATAGGTGTCAAAAATGGAGTTCCTCCCAGGCATGTATATGGAGATACAAAATGTAGCATCTCACAGTCAACAGAATTATTCAAAACAACACTCCAAAATAATAGTGAACGCTCGAAACGAGCTCACGAAAAAGGAGATTCTTAAATCGCGAAACCAAACGACGTACGCCATCGAACCTGTTGCACTCGCGAGCACAAGATGCCCTTTTCCACTACCGCCTTCTTCGGATGTCGGAATGTCGGCTGCCTTCATCAAGGCCACGACGCTGTGCAGTGCGAGCGTTTCTTATTATGAGCCAAATTATTATCCCGTTCCAGCCTCGTTCTGCTCCTTCTCGCTGGGTCCTTCGGAACGCTTCGCTGCACGTCTCATCATTCCTCCGTTCCTATCGCATAATTTCGTATCCCGACGACGTCGCCTTGCCAGTCAGTGATTTTTCGCCCATCACCCACTATCTTTGCGCACGGAGTTTTTTCACGCTTTATTTCACTTTATATTTTCATGATTTTTGTTCGCCGTCGCTGTTTGCGCCGTTTTAAAAGTTTGTGTGTGCTTTTTTAATGTTTTTTGCTTTTTTAACTTTTCCTCCGTGCAAATAAAGCAACTTTTCTGGTTGCGCTCTTGCGTCACAGGAAGGAAAAGCTTTCCCGCGAGTGTTGGGAGTGCCTGCAGGAGCAAGCCTCACTGCCTTGGGCGTAGGCCGTTCGCTCTTGTTTCGTGTTCTGGGTTCTGTTCTTTCTGTTTGATTTGCCATCGCCGGAGGTGTGGCAGGGTGTCTTTTTCGCTGTACGAGTGTTTGCTTTACATGCAGGCAGGCCGAATGTCTAGAGCTCGTAGTAGTTCCTCGTGCGAGATTGGAAGTGTAGGACCGTCGCATCTGCTGCTCCCATGAAACTATGAAGCACTGAGTCCACCATTGCCACCAGAACCACTGTGGCAATCGGGGGTTTCCCGCAAGGACCCCGAGCAGCGAACCGCGGACCAGGACGAGACCACCACCAGCACGACACGTTCGAAAACAATGTTGATTAAAATTCATAAAGCATAAATTCACCGCTCCGCCACTCGCCGCCAATTCATCATCACCGACCGCCCCAAACCAACACCCATCGTCGATCACTTCGGGCCGAGGATTCAGGACACATCGGTAGCGTCATCGTATCCGTTTGCCCTGCTACAGTGTCAGGACTGAGCGGGTGGGTGGGTGTCTGTGTGCATATATTGTGCTCGATTTAGCGTCCAGCAGGCGTCCCACCCGGCGTGCCTGCCATTTTCTTTCGACAAATTTTCATTTTATAAACCCACCGCCTCCACCACGATCCATTCCTCCGTTCCTGGCTGGCCGTAACAAATTTGGAATTTCAAATAGTTTCAACCTTTTCCCACTAACCGGGGATGCGACAGGATTATGCGACCGCTGTTTCAGCCGGGTTACAAAAAAGGCTCCGCGACCACCGCGGTGGCTCCACGACAAGCAGCAGAGAGAGCGTGAGAGAGAGAGAGAGAGGAAACGAAAACATCACCATATTTCCGCGCGGCCGCGTGTGACGTGTCCGTGGGACGTGCGAAATAAATTCGTGATTCGTGCCGCGCATCATCAATAGACGGGGGCGCTCGCATTCACCCGGTGATGAATTAAACGTTTTGCACCGCGCGTGAGGGATTATTTGGACGGGGCATGCTGGCGTTTTTTTTTGTTGGTGTGTTGCAGCAGCACCATACAACTTAAACACACGCAAATAAATGGGTGGAAAAATGTTTGCAAGCGATCGCTGCGCGGGTGGAATTTTGAAGAAGAAGGTATGTTTTTGGAATATTATCCAAAGATAATTATGACGAAAAAGTGATGAGGTACAATCCGTGCTTTCGAAAGCTACAACAAATGCTAAACCCACCAGCGGGCTGTTGTTTAATCATTCATTAACGAGCGCTGGCATTCCTTGGATTCCGGGCGACGGTTGAAGGTTTTTGGAACCTTTGGAATATGAGGATATTTGGAATATGAGGAGAAACATTTTAAGCACAATTGGATGAAACAAACACGACAGGAACGTGATCAAAATACTTTGTTAATGATACAATTACTAGCCCTAAATATTTGTCTGGAGGATAAATTTAAAAATTTTGGAAAAATTCCAAAGATTTTAGTTATGATGTTCTTCAATATCTTCATGACTTTGTGGATGGCTCCATGAGAGCGAGTTTGGGGATATATACCTACATCATTAATTTATGCATTGAGATCATTGAAACATAACCAAATTGTTCGACATACTATTAGAATCTCGAAATTTCCTGCAAAATGGTTCAGACACCTACTTCAAGTAGCTCATGTTCCTCGAAACAAATTACCAAATATGATACTGATGACTAATTCCAGCAATCTTACACGCAATATTCAAAATCGTTGAAAAAAAAACTCCAAAACTTAGAAAAGATGCAAAATCCAATCAAACGGCCTTTTCGCCGGAGCTTATCCCGTTCCAGCCTCGTTCTGCTCCTTCTCGCTGGGTCCTTCGGAACGCTTCGCTGCACGTCTCATCATTCCTCCGTTCCTATCGCATAATTTCGTATCCCGACGACGTCGCCTTGCCAGTCAGTGATTTTTCGCCCATCACCCACTATCTTTGCGCACGGAGTTTTTTCACGCTTTATTTCACTTTATATTTTCATGATTTTTGTTCGCCGTCGCTGTTTGCGCCGTTTTAAAAGTTTGTGTGTGCTTTTTTAATGTTTTTTGCTTTTTTAACTTTTCCTCCGTGCAAATAAAGCAACTTTTCTGGTTGCGCTCTTGCGTCACAGGAAGGAAAAGCTTTCCCGCGAGTGTTGGGAGTGCCTGCAGGAGCAAGCCTCACTGCCTTGGGCGTAGGCCGTTCGCTCTTGTTTCGTGTTCTGGGTTCTGTTCTTTCTGTTTGATTTGCCATCGCCGGAGGTGTGGCAGGGTGTCTTTTTCGCTGTACGAGTGTTTGCTTTACATGCAGGCAGGCCGAATGTCTAGAGCTCGTAGTAGTTCCTCGTGCGAGATTGGAAGTGTAGGACCGTCGCATCTGCTGCTCCCATGAAACTATGAAGCACTGAGTCCACCATTGCCACCAGAACCACTGTGGCAATCGGGGGTTTCCCGCAAGGACCCCGAGCAGCGAACCGCGGACCAGGACGAGACCACCACCAGCACGACACGTTCGAAAACAATGTTGATTAAAATTCATAAAGCATAAATTCACCGCTCCGCCACTCGCCGCCAATTCATCATCACCGACCGCCCCAAACCAACACCCATCGTCGATCACTTCGGGCCGAGGATTCAGGACACATCGGTAGCGTCATCGTATCCGTTTGCCCTGCTACAGTGTCAGGACTGAGCGGGTGGGTGGGTGTCTGTGTGCATATATTGTGCTCGATTTAGCGTCCAGCAGGCGTCCCACCCGGCGTGCCTGCCATTTTCTTTCGACAAATTTTCATTTTATAAACCCACCGCCTCCACCACGATCCATTCCTCCGTTCCTGGCTGGCCGTAACAAATTTGGAATTTCAAATAGTTTCAACCTTTTCCCACTAACCGGGGATGCGACAGGATTATGCGAAAAGTTTTCATTCCATTTTTCAACGCTAAGTGTCCAAAACTCCAAAATAGGTGTCAAAAATGGAGTTCCTCCCAGGCATGTATATGGAGATACAAAATGTAGCATCTCACAGTCAACAGAATTATTCAAAACAACACTCCAAAATAATAGTGAACGCTCGAAACGAGCTCACGAAAAAGGAGATTCTTAAATCGCGAAACCAAACGACGTACGCCATCGAACCTGTTGCACTCGCGAGCACAAGATGCCCTTTTCCACTACCGCCTTCTTCGGATGTCGGAATGTCGGCTGCCTTCATCAAGGCCACGACGCTGTGCAGTGCGAGCGTTTCTTATTATGAGCCAAATTATTATCCCGTTCCAGCCTCGTTCTGCTCCTTCTCGCTGGGTCCTTCGGAACGCTTCGCTGCACGTCTCATTCCTCCGCTCCTATCGCATAATTTCGTATCCCGACGACGTCGCCTTGCCAGTCAGTGATTTTTCGCCCATCACCCACTATCTTTGCGCACGGAGTTTTTTCACGCTTTATTTCACTTTATATTTTCATGATTTTTGTTCGCCGTCGCTGTTTGCGCCGTTTTAAAAGTTTGTGTGTGCTTTTTTAATGTTTTTTGCTTTTTTAACTTTTCCTCCGTGCAAATAAAGCAACTTTTCTGGTTGCGCTCTTGCGTCACAGGAAGGAAAAGCTTTCCCGCGAGTGTTGGGAGTGCCTGCAGGAGCAAGCCTCACTGCCTTGGGCGTAGGCCGTTCGCTCTTGTTTCGTGTTCTGGGTTCTGTTCTTTCTGTTTGATTTGCCATCGCCGGAGGTGTGGCAGGGTGTCTTTTTCGCTGTACGAGTGTTTGCTTTACATGCAGGCAGGCCGAATGTCTAGAGCTCGTAGTAGTTCCTCGTGCGAGATTGGAAGTGTAGGACCGTCGCATCTGCTGCTCCCATGAAACTATGAAGCACTGAGTCCACCATTGCCACCAGAACCACTGTGGCAATCGGGGGTTTCCCGCAAGGACCCCGAGCAGCGAACCGCGGACCAGGACGAGACCACCACCAGCACGACACGTTCGAAAACAATGTTGATTAAAATTCATAAAGCATAAATTCACCGCTCCGCCACTCGCCGCCAATTCATCATCACCGACCGCCCCAAACCAACACCCATCGTCGATCACTTCGGGCCGAGGATTCAGGACACATCGGTAGCGTCATCGTATCCGTTTGCCCTGCTACAGTGTCAGGACTGAGCGGGTGGGTGGAGGATAAGTTTGATGGAATGGATATAAAAACTTATTGCTAGGTGTCTACTTATACAAATCCCCTTCAAATATTCATCGGAACTCTTGGAATCTTTCAGCAATAGTCAATATCAAGTGACAAAGTGACAAACTAACAGACTGCTTGCTATCGAATTATAGAAAACACATAGTTCCTAGCGAACTATGATACGACTTTAACATTTTTGGTGACTTGAAGGAAGAATTTGTGTCCCAACTTTGTATCTTTTAGGTTCAGGTTAGTATTCTCGACTTTCACAACTATATCAGCTATAGCACTAATCTTAACTCTACTTTTTTTAAATTGTCAAGCAAATTTTGGTTCGTGAGAGGTATAACTTGGTCATAAATTTGAAGCCAGACGTCAAAAATTTGAGACATGATATGAAAAACTTAAGGTCAATATGTGACTTTCGAAACGTATGTACTTACGTGGTATAAGACTGCTTAAAATGACACGTTCTCGCATGAAAGTTTTCATTCCATTTTTCAACGCTAAGTGTCCAAAACTCCAAAATAGGTGTCAAAAATGGAGTTCCTCCCAGGCATGTATATGGAGATACAAAATGTAGCATCTCACAGTCAACAGAATTATTCAAAACAACACTCCAAAATAATAGTGAACGCTCGAAACGAGCTCACGAAAAAGGAGTCCGGGCGACGGTTGAAGGTTTTTGGAACCTTTGGAATATGAGGATATTTGGAATATGAGGAGAAACATTTTAAGCACAATTGGATGAAACAAACACGACAGGAACGTGATCAAAATACTTTGTTAATGATACAATTACTAGCCCTAAATATTTGTCTAGAGGATTAATTTAAAAAATTTGGAAAAAATCCAAAAGATTTTAGTTATGATGTTCTTCAATATCTTCATGAGTTTGTGGATGGCTCCATGAGAGCGAGTTTGGGGATATATTCCCACATCATTAATTTATGCATTGAGATCATTGAAACATAACCAAATTGTTCGACATACTATTAGAATCCCGAAATTTCCTGCAAAATTGTTCAGACACCTACTTCAAGTAGCTCATGTTCCTCGAAACAAATTACCAAATATGATACTGATGACTAATTCCAGCAATCTTACACGCAATATTCAAAATCGTTGAAAAAACCCTCCAAAACTTAGAAAAGATGCAAAATCCAATCAAACGGCCTTTTCGCCGGAGCCGCTGGATTATACATTCCCGTGAAATTCTGATCCGCTCTACATGGTAACGCTTTCAACTGCTGCGCGATGGAGCACCATAAGACAATTCCTCCAGAAAATCCTAATCCGTAATTCGATACACGCGATCCCGGCCGAAAGGACGATTCGACAGACGATTCGAATCCACCTCGGAACGGAGCAACGCCTCCCCGGTAGCTAGAAAACTAGGCACATCTTGCTCCGAGGTTATGTGTTTTCTAATTTGTTTCGCACCCTTATCTTGCTCTTCGGCTTTGTGCCGGAGCTGATCGAAACGATACGCTGCTGAGCAGTTGGTGTGTACGTGAAGATTATCAAACAATCGAGTTTCGAAGATCTGGACGGTTGTCTCGTTCTCTTGCAGCCGCGCAGGACTGTCGGGGACACGGAACATGAAAAATGCATTGCCCGCAGCCGGTGCAACCTGCTGCTGCCACGGAAGAGCCGAAACGAACGTACGAACCGAAAACTCAATCGAAAGGAGAACATTCGGAAAGTGAGCTTATCGCGTAGATCGGGAGCTCACTTTGGCCTTTTTTCGGTTCTGTGGACAACCCTAATCTCGTTCGAGCGAAGCGGCAGCAGTGGCAGGCTTTCGGTTCCATCACAGCGAAATCCCAAATGAAGGATCGATGCGCTCGTACCAGACAGACCGAGCGACCGAGGACTGGTGGTCCGCTGGTGGTGAGAGATCTTCCGGACAAAGGCAGAAATCATCTTTCTTTTTTCGCCTTCTTCAACTGCAAGTATCGTATTACCCGCGCGGAGTCGGGTGATAGCTAGCGACCAAAGACCGCACTCTCTCTCTCTTATCCCGATGCTTAACAGATCGTAAAGAAATGGCAAGAAATACGATTTAGTGCACTTTTTATTCGTTCGTCCGATATTCGTTTGGCGAACAGAAATCCAAAGATAATTATGACGAAAAAGTGATGAGGTACAATCCGTGCTTTCGAAAGCTACAACAAATGCTAAACCCACCAGCGGGCTGTTGTTTAATCATTCATTAACGAGCGCTGGCATTCCTTGGATTCCGGGCGACGGTTGAAGGTTTTTGGAACCTTTGGAATATGAGGATATTTGGAATATGAGGAGAAACATTTTAAGCACAATTGGATGAAACAAACACGACAGGAACGTGATCAAAATACTTTGTTAATGATACAATTACTAGCCCTAAATATTTGTCTAGAGGATTAATTTAAAAAATTTGGAAAAAATCCAAAAGATTTTAGTTATGATGTTCTTCAATATCTTCATGAGTTTGTGGATGGCTCCATGAGAGCGAGTTTGGGGATATATTCCCACATCATTAATTTATGCATTGAGATCATTGAAACATAACCAAATTGTTCGACATACTATTAGAATCCCGAAATTTCCTGCAAAATTGTTCAGACACCTACTTCAAGTAGCTCATGTTCCTCGAAACAAATTACCAAATATGATACTGATGACTAATTCCAGCAATCTTACACGCAATATTCAAAATCGTTGAAAAAACCCTCCAAAACTTAGAAAAGATGCAAAATCCAATCAAACGGCCTTTTCGCCGGAGCCGCTGGATTATACATTCCCGTGAAATTCTGATCCGCTCTACATGGTAACGCTTTCAACTGCTGCGCGATGGAGCACCATAAGACAATTCCTCCAGAAAATCCTAATCCGTAATTCGATACACGCGATCCCGGCCGAAAGGACGATTCGACAGACGATTCGAATCCACCTCGGAACGGAGCAACGCCTCCCCGGTAGCTAGAAAACTAGGCACATCTTGCTCCGAGGTTATGTGTTTTCTAATTTGTTTCGCACCCTTATCTTGCTCTTCGGCTTTGTGCCGGAGCTGATCGAAACGATACGCTGCTGAGCAGTTGGTGTGTACGTGAAGATTATCAAACAATCGAGTTTCGAAGATCTGGATGGTCGTCTCGTTCTCTTGCAGCCGCGCAGGACTGTCGGGGACACGGAACATGAAAAATGCATTGCCCGCAGCCGGTGCAACCTGCTGCTGCCACGGAAGAGCCGAAAACAAATTTGGAATTTCAAATAGTTTCAACCTTTTCCCACTAACCGGGGATGCGACAGGATTATGCGACCGCTGTTTCAGCCGGGTTACAAAAAAGGCTCCGCGACCACCGCGGTGGCTCCACGACAAGCAGCAGAGAGAGCGTGAGAGAGAGAGAGAGAGGAAACGAAAACATCACCATATTTCCGCGCGGCCGCGTGTGACGTGTCCGTGGGACGTGCGAAATAAATTCGTGATTCGTGCCGCGCATCATCAATAGACGGGGGCGCTCGCATTCACCCGGTGATGAATTAAACGTTTTGCACCGCGCGTGAGGGATTATTTGGACGGGGCATGCTGGCGTTTTTTTTTGCTGTTGGTGTGTTGCAGCAGCACCATACAACTTAAACACACGCAAATAAATGGGTGGAAAAATGTTTGCAAGCGATCGCTGCGCGGGTGGAATTTTGAAGAAGAAGGTATGTTTTTGGAATATTATCCAAAGATAATTATGACGAAAAAGTGATGAGGTACAATCCGTGCTTTCGAAAGCTACAACAAATGCTAAACCCACCAGCGGGCTGTTGTTTAATCATTCATTAACGAGCGCTGGCATTCCTTGGATTCCGGGCGACGGTTGAAGGTTTTTGGAACCTTTGGAATATGAGGATATTTGGAATATGAGGAGAAACATTTTAAGCACAATTGGATGAAACAAACACGACAGGAACGTGATCAAAATACTTTGTTAATGATACAATTACTAGCCCTAAATATTTGTCTAGAGGATTAATTTAAAAAATTTGGAAAAAATCCAAAAGATTTTAGTTATGATGTTCTTCAATATCTTCATGAGTTTGTGGATGGCTCCATGAGAGCGAGTTTGGGGATATATTCCCACATCATTAATTTATGCATTGAGATCATTGAAACATAACCAAATTGTTCGACATACTATTAGAATCCCGAAATTTCCTGCAAAATTGTTCAGACACCTACTTCAAGTAGCTCATGTTCCTCGAAACAAATTACCAAATATGATACTGATGACTAATTCCAGCAATCTTACACGCAATATTCAAAATCGTTGAAAAAACCCTCCAAAACTTAGAAAAGATGCAAAATCCAATCAAACGGCCTTTTCGCCGGAGCCGCTGGATTATACATTCCCGTGAAATTCTGATCCGCTCTACATGGTAACGCTTTCAACTGCTGCGCGATGGAGCACCATAAGACAATTCCTCCAGAAAATCCTAATCCGACACCCATGATGGTAGGGCCCGTGATACGATGGTCTTGCCGTCGGAATTTCCCACTCTCTCCGCAGGCCGCTCTCAAGGCGACGTCCGGTCGGTGCAATCAGTCAAGCCTAGACCAACCGGGATCCATAATAAGAGGATTGAGAGGGTTGAGAATCCTTTCAGTTCTTGGCTGCAGTCTCCACCAGGGCTTTCTACGGGTTAAGAAAAATGACGTCGCTACCAGACGCG
>KZ067836.1:15275-26329 GCA_002091845.1 Anopheles cracens
GTCATAACTGCCCTAATGAAACAAGAACTATTACTGTTTTCAGTCATGCTCTTATTTTAATGAGATTTGAAAGGGTTTTAATTAAAATCCATCATCTGGCTGCCTAATTACAGCATTTCAGACTAATTTCGTACTAACAGCAAAATAAAAAAAAAACAAAGTTTTCAAATGATAGCTTCAAATGAAATTGTATTACAATGTTTAACACAATGATTTGTTGCAGCTGATGATGGTATGATGATAATGGTAAGCATTATAATTAACGTGCCTATTGGATGGTCAATAGTGAAACATGTAGCTATTTAACAGTTCAATATGCGTTGCGTTGACATGCTGTGAAATGTTTCATGAAATGTTTTCATTAGAACGTAATTAATGTGGACAAAACTACGTCCATCCGCTTTGTAGAAAATATACACATTTAATCGAAAACCCATTTGGCGAAACAACAAATGCTCAACCGAAATATTCCACTGATTGGCTAGAAATGAGGTTCGGCTTCGCCGGTTTACACGCTGTAAAACGTTAGCCTCTATATAAACTGATAATAAAATCGGTTCGCCTCCATCGCCGTGCCCCAACGGCGATAAAACGATCCCGATCCCGGCAAGGAGATGCGCTAGGGCCGCTCTTTACGAGGCCATCGCACCGTGGTAATAGGAAAAATATTTACACATTAGTCGCGTCCATCGGCAAACAGGATGTTTTTATGCGCTTTTGACATAAAGAAAACTGTGGCTGTGTGTCTTTCGGGTGGTTGGGGGTCGGGCAGTTTCATATCGATTCCGTTGACCTCGCCCGTATTGAGACGCGATAACTTTCTGCCCCATTTGCGCTTCCTCCGTCGGGTACCAGGCGGATAGATTGAGTTTTCCTCGCGTAGCCTCAAGGGAGGAAGGATACCGCTGTACGCCATTTAATGGGGTGAGGTTTCCATTCGTTGGGTGCATCATAAAACTGACCACCGTATCTACACCGGAGACCATATTCCTTTCCTAGCTCCTTCCGGTACGTGATTATTGGTTTGCGCTGCTGCTGCCCGGTTCGCGGCGAAAACCGATCGGCGCAAATGTGCCGTGGAAAACGGTTTCCAAATCAGATTTCGGGCGAGCAGTCGAATTTTCCGTCGTTCGTGCTTCGTGCGGTGCGCTTTGAAGGTAGCATTTTTACAACCCGTTCCCGGGTTCCCGGGTGGGAGATGAAATTGAAGCTACGGAACATGTTGATGTTTTTTTTTTGTTCTGACCGCTTTTCACCTCTCACGTTCAATACAATCTCGAACTTTGGCTGCCTGCCTGATCTCTTCCCGCCGATTCCAGCTAATTCTCACCATTCTGGTGAGAATACCGATCGAAAACTTTTCATTAAATACTTCCCGCCCAAGTAAATAAAAGTTTCATATCAGAAGCTGGATTAATATTTTGCAGTGATTTTTTATATTTTTTAAACCTGGCAGAATCGTAAAAGATTCTATTTAAGGTTAAGTCAACTTCATTAACAAATATCAATAAAAAACCATTTGAAATTGAAAAAAAATCTCACATAATTTGATGTAAAAGTATGATTAGTCATATACAGTTTATGAATGATGAATGAGTATAACTAACGTATACTTATGTTTAGGACGAATAGGTATTGATGATTTCTTCTGACACCATTCAATTTTTATCCTGAATTGGATGAAATAAAATTGCATCGATTTAAGCCCAAAGATTCAAAAGATCATTAAAACCCATCACTTAAAAAAAAGAGCCTGCTTGTATCCATACTAACCGCTCATCAGTCATCCATCTCTTTCTTCACCGTGCCGGGCGAGGCGTATTCCTTTCTTTTTCAATCGATGACGAGTCCAATCGATGGAGCGCAAAGTTTGTGCCGGGCCGGGGCCAACTTTGGGTGGAGAATCGTTCAGGCGGGTTGTAAAATTACAAAGCCAAGCCTTTTTCCACCATCCGTGCCGGGCTGGGTATAATCGCATTTGTCGATTGAAGGATATTCAATCAACAAGATAACATGCTCCTCCACTTGTGCGGTAAAAGCTTGCCGTGGTTTTTTGTCTAACCGATGCTGCTGCTTACGGCTCGGTAGACAGCGGGAAGTGTAATCGTATTAGGAGCTAACTTTACGGCAGTTAGGTTGTTAACTGCGAGGGATGAGTGGATAATTACGCATTTTTTTTTAAATAGAGAGCGAGGGATTACAGAAGGCGATGATCCGGTCAGGAACTAGCTTACAGGACTTTCCAGCTCAGCCGTTTGTGAGCAATCATTTGAGCGACTATAAACTTGATAATGCTGTTGCTACATGAGCTTAAAAGCACGTTTGACGTTTGTTTTTTGTTTTTTTTTTATTTCATTTTAGATGTTTTATTTCCTTCGCGGTTTCGGTGCCTACGAAAGTTTAAGTTTTAGATTGATTATTTTAAAGCATGTTGGTGACAAAGTAGAAGTATATCACATTTAACTCTCTCCTTTTTTTAAGTCTCATAAAAGCTTCAAAAGAACATGCCTACCGTACATTAGCAATAACCACGAAGACATGACAAACTGGACACGATACATTGTAAGCTTTTAATGTCAATCTTGTTTAAGACAAGTTATGCCTAGGATATCGGATGTTTTGTAGTTGACATTTATACTACTGGCGAAACATTCAATCTTTTTGCTGTTGTAAACTAAACGCGCGTTGGAAATACGAAATACAGCAGTAATATCTCATGTACTGTGGAATACTATGTGGTACTCCCTTCAGATTGTGGTAGATAGATATGTGGTACTCCCTATCATACAATAGATATCATATTGATTGATATTGCAATAGGTATTAGGTATTTAACAGGTTTTTAGTCCTAGTATATTGTTTTAAAGTCTAACATTCGAAAACTGCAACAAATAATGTAGGTTAAATTGGTAAACCTTCATATATTCGCTTGGATCTATTAAAAGATTTATTTATTTATTTTAAATGACTGATATTATTTAATGTGTTATTGGTAATTGACGGCATAAAAGCTATCACTTAGCTAAGACACATATCAGGAACCTCCAGTACGCGCGTTCCTCGTTTTTTTTGTGCTCTCCAAAACAACCACGTTAGCATCTGTCCATTAGATTTCAAACAAACTTCTCACGCCTCTGTTTTCAACTTTCTTACATGCCCCCATTTTTCCCTCAATCTTGCATGGCAAATGTTTGAACACTTCCCAGGCTCGTTCTGGTGGACAGCAGGATACGTCCACCGTGCACGTCACTGTTGTTTCGATTGAGTTACGCCGCTGTCGTGCAGTGCCGGGCTCAGTGCAAATGGTGTGTGACCGGACGTGGCGAACTCCCCGAGTAAGCAACAACGGCATCTCGCAAAAAAAGAAACACACACACACACCTTACGATCACCGGTGCTTCCTTCTGGTCGGCGCGTCCCGGCAACTGCGCTACTTTTTCCCCTGCACCCACCTGAGTGTGGCGAATAATACATGAGCAGCTCGGGCAGCCGGGTCGAGTATGTCGGTACAAAAGTCATCCAGTGCCACACGCGCGGAGTGGGGTTATCATGTCGGTTGCATACATTGGTAGTGGCCGTAGGTCACTTTTCACCGGAGGTGTTGAATTCACAAAATGGCACTGAAGCGAACCGATGCCCGGTATCGAAACCATCGAACCGGTCCAATGGGTCGATCCATTGCCCGAACGGACGATCGACAGCTGGACCAACAAAACGGACAGCACCGGGCCGGGACGGGACGATGCCCACGTGGCAGGGATGCATTGCAGCGAAACGGGGGGAAAGAACTTCCGGCAGTCGTTCTTTCGGAATTCGGGTAACGAAATCGAATTTGTGGAATTGGTAGGCGAGGTAGAAACCGAACCTATTGGAATATTTGCCCTAGCGTGCACATAAATCGAATCGGGGTTTTTTCTTCTGCCTCTGTAACCCTTTTAAGTTATTTTTAAGTTTGTTTTAATTTAAATCTCGTTATTTAAATAACATTTCTCAACTCAAACCGTGCTAGGCGCACCGTGCTAGGCGCACGGTGGGAACATTCTCCGCAATGTCCGTAAACATTACAGCTTCTTCGACTTATCGTGTTTTCGGTCAACCACTGTCGGCTTCGGTTCGACCGGCACAGGTACACCACCTCGCACTGATTTCGATCATTTGGATCGTTGACCACGACCTGGACCAAACCAAATCAAACTCCCTTTCCGTGCGAGTCCAACGACCAGCTGCGGGAACTGTTTTTCCTATTCATGAACCAACTTCTCGACTCGACAGTTGACCGAATTAGATTTTCGGTGCCACCAGGATACGTCCGGTATCGTGCTCTGTGCCGGTGTACCCAGGGACGAATGTTTTCCTTTTACACTCGGTGCGGTTGTCCAGGTTACATCGTTCGTTTGGTTTGGTTTGGTTCCGGGGAATCGAAAGTGCGATCGGTGCGATGAGTTTCCATCAAATCTAACTGCTAATAACAGTTTGGGTCAGGATTTATGCTGCGGACCGTGCCGTGTGGTGAATGCGGAATCGATAGTTACTTCTCACGCCTCTGTTTTCAACTTTCTTACATGCCCCCATTTTTCCCTCAATCTTGCATGGCAAATGTTTGAACACTTCCCAGGCTCGTTCTGGTGGACAGCAGGATACGTCCACCGTGCACGTCACTGTTGTTTCGATTGAGTTACGCCGCTGTCGTGCAGTGCCGGGCTCAGTGCAAATGGTGTGTGACCGGACGTGGCGAACTCCCCGAGTAAGCAACAACGGCATTTCGAAAAAAAAAACTCTCTCACACACACACACACACACACCTTACGATCACCGGTGCTTCCTTCTGGTCGGCGCGTCCCGGCAACTGCGCTACTTTTTCCCCTGCACCCACCTGAGTGTGGCGAATAATACATGAGCAGCTCGGGCAGCCGGGTCGAGTATGTCGGTACAAAAGTCATCCAGTGCCACACGCGCGGAGTGGGGTTATCATGTCGGTTGCATACATTGGTAGTGGCCGTAGGTCACTTTTCACCGGAGGTGTTGAATTCACAAAATGGCACTGAAGCGAACCGATGCCCGGTATCGAAACCATCGAACCGGTCCAATGGGTCGATCCATTGCCCGAACGGACGATCGACAGCTGGACCAACAAAACGGACAGCACCGGGCCGGGACGGGACGATGCCCACGTGGCAGGGATGCATTGCAGCGAAACGGGGGGAAAGAACTTCCGGCAGTCGTCCTTTCGGAATTCGGGTAACGAAATCGAATTTGTGGAATTGGTAGGCGAGGTAGAAACCGAACCTATTGGAATATTTGCCCTAGCGTGCACATAAATCGAATCGGGGTTTTTTCTTCTGCCTCTGTAACCCTTTTAAGTTATTTTTAAGTTTGTTTTAATTTAAATCTCGTTATTTAAATAACATTTCTCAACTCAAACCGTGCTAGGCGCACCGTGCTAGGCGCACGGTGGGAACATTCTCCGCAATGTCCGTAAACATTACAGCTTCTTCGACTTATCGTGTTTTCGGTCAACCACTGTCGGCTTCGGTTCGACCGGCACAGGTACACCACTTCGCACTGATTTCGATCATTTGGATCGTTGACCACGACCTGGACCAAACCAAATCAAACTCCCTTTCCGTGCGAGTCCAACGACCAGCTGCGGGAACTGTTTTTCCTATTCATGAACCAACTTCTCGACTCGACAGTTGACCGAATTAGATTTTCGGTGCCACCAGGATACGTCCGGTATCGTGCTCTGTGCCGGTGTACCCAGGGACGAATGTTTTCCTTTTACACTCGGTGCGGTTGTCCAGGTTACATCGTTCGTTTGGTTTGGTTTGGTTCCGGGGAATCGAAAGTGCGATCGGTGCGATGAGTTTCCATCAAATCTAACTGCTAATAACAGTTTGGGTCAGGATTTATGCTGCGGACCGTGCCGTGTGGTGAATGCGGAATCGATAGTTGCAAAAACTTATTGATGATTGCTATTAATGAATAATGGCGTTTGTAGTTTATCTACATTCAGTTTAATCTACTTGCAATGCTTTTCACTAGTTGCCCTGAAATATTGCTCGACAAACATAAAAAGCGCTCTCCCTCTCTATATCGCTCTCTCTCGCCCTTGAAAGCACGCGCAAAGAAATTCCAATTTAAACGCAGCAAGGGATCTCGAGAATGCTCCCAGTGGAAAATTAAAGTTTATTCAGCGTACGTGTGAATATTCAAATGCGTGATGGTGCCGTTTGTGTCAACTGAGCACCAGAGCAGGTAAACGGATTCTGCTAAATGCTAAGTGTCCCTTTGGAAATTGCTTTCACATCGGCTTACAGTGGGGACGGGGTGAAAAAAAAACGCCGTAGAAAGAGAGAGAGATGGTGTGTAGATGCAGATGCCAGGTGTGTGGATGCAGTGAGTAGATGGTTTTGAATTGAGTTTAGTTAAAAGGCAAAATGCAGGGCTGGTTAGTGACGAAGATTTGGATTCGCACTTCAAACCGTGATGAAGCTTTCGGGAAAGTTTTTGCAGCGAACTTGTTAAAGCACCATTTAAATGATTCCCACAGATGGATCTTTAAATGTATTTGCAGTAAAGTGTTATGCTACACATTCATGAGAATTCATGAGCATGTCTCTCCAGCAAATCATTCGATTCGTGGACTCAAAACGGAAATAAGAAATGGATTGATTACCTTGCTCGCATCGCTAATGTGACAGACTACATCAAATTAGCCTCGTAATTATGATGCATTATAATCCGGGAAAGCCAATCATCATGGTGTGCATGCTGCACTCGTCAGTGTACACCCAATTTAATCACCCGTGTCACTGACGACACAAACGACGCCAATTCAATCAGCGGACCAGGCTTCTTCCAGCGTAATGAGCGGTGCGGGTGCGATACTTCCCGCAGGAACGAACGGAGCATCTGATAACGATGGTGCCTGGAGGTATAGGCAAGTCTTGTACATTCCCGTTAACAGTCACATTTCCACTCCCTACGGGAGCCGTGAGGATCGCGCGCGCCCAATTGTGGAATCACGGGCTTTGTTAGCTACGCGGAACTATCAATGCGCCCCCGAGCTGTCGTCGAGCTGCGTTATGGTTATTTGTGGAGCATTATTGTGAGCAAACATTTCACTACTTCCAATTCACAGATTTGCTATGCTATGGCATTATGGCAACTGATTGATTGGTTTCTAGGGATGATGCGAACGGAATTGAAAGGTTTTGCTCAGTTATGGACATATAATAACAAACAGTATTGATGTGTTCTGAAAACCGTTGCGTTCGCAATGGTTTGAATGGTTTCCCTTTTAAAATGAAAAATTCAGATGAATTGAATAATGTTTTTGCTACAATACCCATCAACACATGTTGCCACTCAATCTTGGCGACTGTGATTTTTTTCTTCTATGGATAATATCAATAATATTTACAATTAAGGTTTGTAAATAATAAACTTCTGAGACATATCTCAATGCACCTGGAATAACATAATCTCATCTATTTTTATTCGGTTGAAAGTACATTTTCGATTTGTGCAATTAATTTTCCTTTTTCCAATTGTGAGTATTTGAAGCTTTGTGTACACAATAATTCGATTTGAGTGGCAGTTTTTATCATTATTTATCTGTTTTTTCATGCATTTATTTGTTATATTTCTTCTTCAATATTCGAACAAAAAATCAAACTGCAGAACTGATTGGTACTGATAAATTAAATCCAAAATTTGTCTCATTTGTTTTCCAAAGCTACAACATGGATGTTATTGAAATCATTATGTAAGCCAAGTTTTGGGAAAAAAAAACTATTAGTGTTTTTGTATTGGACGAGCAAGGTAGTTTTAAGGAGTTGGAAAAAGGCCATATTAATGTTTCAAATTGTTTTTGATTTCTGAGTCGACTTGGGTTCAATAAATTACATCATAAAACATAAGCATTTGAGCCTAAATGTTAACAACCGTATCTGAATTGGGGCACGGTGATTAATGTTAGTGTGATTGACAACATAAAACTGTTCCCATAGGTAATCATGTTAATTTGTATGCAATAATTCATGAGTATTTCGCAATCAGCAACACATTTACAATCATTTCCCGCTATTTAGACATTGCGTTTGATGTTTAGATATAGAAAGTAGTTTCTAACATCAAGGTAATTGCATATCAATTAATTTGAAACAAAACATGATCATACAACACAAACATTACAAGCTACAGGAATGATGTAAACAACCTCCCAGTGACACTACTCTCAGTCTGTATTGCGCCACAGTAATTAAAAATTATTGTTTCCTATTAACTGCCGTAGCCACTCGAACACGACCACAAACGATGCTGCCCGCCACTGCCGACTCATTGATAGTGACCACATCATTTGGCAGCCCTTAAATCAAGCGCATCCCTGTTATCGGTGGCGACCGGTGGCTGACTGCGCTGGCAGAAAACGGCACCCAAGTGTCGTTTGACAACAACAAAAAATAATAATTTCCATCAACACGCGATCGCGCAAGGGGGTGGGTGAGAAAAATAGGAAAAGAAATTGCTGTTTGAAGTTCACACAGAAAAAGCCACAAATCATTCCGCTCTCTGATAAGCGTGAAGCCATTAATCATTTTCCAAACCGATACCGATAATCGGTGGAATCGGTTGGCATGGTCGCTAATGGTTCATCGTAATGCGCAATCGATCGATAGTTTCAACTAATGAATATTCGACCTCTTTTTTCATTAGCTGCTCTACAGAATGAAAGCTGGATGGTATGAATTTACGCACAGTGAGGCGCTAGTAGTTGCGCCAAAGTGCGCGCAAGTTGATATTTTATCAATGTTTAGCTGGTTTTCTATGCACTAGTTTTTCTCGGTTTTGGAGTTTCTGCTAGAAATGACGTGCTCGAAAATACACGAATACCATTCCGTGGAAAGTTGATCCTGTTCCGATTCATAGTGATTCTGAAGCTTATGCAATCTAAATAACTTTCTGCTTTTAACTCCACTACATCTCCATATCTCGTACTCTATAGAGGTGAAAAATACTCGCAATTTTCTGTGGCACGTTTCAGAGAAATAATTAAACCAAGCTTTACACGTGAAAAGCCATCTTTTCATGCAAACTCGTATGTTGTAAGCTGCAGTCTTTACGGAGAACAATTTGTTCTATTTTACCCATGGCTAAGTGAAACACATGATTGACTTCATGTACAATACATGTCGAAAAAAAACTAATATGAATTGTAGTTGCGTTACATAAAAAAGCCGGAAAAGAGCGTTTGCCAAGTGTTTTCCTTATCACAAAATGTTTACCCATTGCCTCACGACATCTTTACAGATTTTCAGCGTTTTGACGATTTTATTTTTCAAGCCAGTTCGCGTCTACTTTCTTTGCTTTCGTTTCGCTTTTTCGCTCTATGAAACGGCGACCTAGAAAAAGATCAACCACGGGATTGACTTTATGTTAAACGTAACTTAAGCGAAAGACATTGTTCGACAGCAGCAAGGCAAAGGCGAAACTACTAAAAAGTGGCTAGCAATAAAGAATAACTTTGCTTCACGCTCGACGTGCGTGAAGTTGCTTCACCGCTCCCGGGAACTATCGCGCATTCGGTTTGTGGTTGCAGTTTTTGCGTCTGCCCAAATGTGAAACCCACGCGGACGCTGTAAACGGCGAACGCAAACCGAGGCACGCACTTTGCATATGGAGATTTTGCCAGCACAACTTTTCCCGGCATCGCATCGGGAACGGGTGTGTGTGTGTGGGTTTGAATTTTTTCCTAGTTTCCCTGTACAAAAAAGGTGTTTGCAAACCAGTGGTAATGTTGGGATAAATTCATGCTTAAAATGGTGCAGATGATTGGTGGTAGTGGTAAAGTTGTTTCTTGCATTTGGTATTTCATAAAACGTATTACAAAACTGTTGAGTTTCAACGAACTTTGTGCAATAAGTGTGATTAACCATGTTCTGAACTATCCGAAAAAATGAGAAACAATTACAAACGTTTTACAATCAACGCTAAACACCTTGGATCGCTTGGGCTAAATCTGTTATAGCTGGAACTCCTAGACAAAACGGAACCTACTAGTATCAGATTTCCGGAGATTTACATAAGCTGAAGTAAAACGCGCATAGAACTTTTGGAAATCAAATATAGGCTTCTTCTTCGGTAAAGCATTTCAATTCAGCCTCTACCTCTACAAAAATCCTTCAACTCTTGGAAAAAGCCATAAAGTTTTTGTATTAATACACTGTTTCGAAGTTTGACTGGAGTTTTCGGAGTATTTTGTTTCGTACTTCTTGCTTATATGAAATGTAACACAATGTTATGAATGTTGAGTAACATGCTCCATTTCAATCCACATTCTACAGAAAAAAGGTGATATAACATAGCCACCGAAATCCTTGGTTGTAGTGTGGTTTAAGTAGGTACTTTTCAGCTCTGTTATTAGATTCGATACACATGAAGCTGTTAGCATAAAATTTCTCCTCTAGAACCTTCTTGGGCGTTTAATTCTTCCATTAAATAAAACCTGTCTCTCTTCTGTTGCAGCATTGCCAAAGAAATCAAGTAATTTTAAAACAAGAAACAAGAATTTACTGATAAATGTAATTACCCCAATCATTATGCTATTTAACTTATCATTCTCCAGAAACGACATATCATTCCAAACGGCATGCATAATTCATGCCACCCTTCGGTTCGGCGTCATTGTGCAAGCAGTATGATAATTTGCGCGTAAGCGTAATATCGTCATAAAATTCCTTGAGACCCGTTCGCCACACACGGCACACTGGTGCCAGGCGGATACAATCGACATGATATGTGCAGTATGGGCTGCATAATGCACTACGATGTATTCCTCCGCCACATCTCGCCATGCGCTTAATCCACAGGACCATATGCGGGAAGGAAGATAGCACGGAGAGAAGTTTATTTTAAAATTGTTGTTCTGCCATCCTTGCACACACACACACACATGCACTTCGGACAGTCGAACTCAAACAGGAGCACAAAATTGTCAAACTGCCAAGGTGCTGTGAACGGCAATCGATCGTATGGAGTGCGCTGCGTGCCAA
>KZ067836.1:26339-44609 GCA_002091845.1 Anopheles cracens
GCTAGGAACGCGCCGATGTGTTGCGGTACGTCGATGCATTTCCATCGCTGGCAGTGCTGCCCCGTTCCATTAGCCTACACCGGTCGGAAGTTCGGGAAGGTACATTCGATAAAGTTGTGTCCCATTTTCCACGCGCCTACAGTGCCGGCACCGGCAGAGGACGTGATGGGAAGTGAAGTCATTTAATAAATTGCACAAATTATGAACGGAAGCCCGCTCGGCGGGCTGGCGAGAACGTCTATCGATCGGTCGCTGTACGGCCGCCGGCACTGACCTACTCGGCCGGGTAGTGGTGGCACAATTAATTGTGGAACTGGCAATTCAATCAACTATTGAAGTATGTTGGTCATTTGGTGGTTCCGATGGGCTACCAACGCCACACCGCTCGCTGGAATGTGCGCGTGCAGTCGAGACTGCATGCGGTGTGTAACAACGGACTGACTGACGACGACGCGTCGTTCAAAGTGCAAGGATCCAGCCGTCGGATCGGTTGGTGGCCTGGATGCCAATTAGTGTAATGGCACCTTGCATTACATTCCACCGCACCCATTTGCCGGGGGAGTTCCCGCAGGAGTACCGTGGCGTGAAATTGATTTCTTGAAGATGCTCGTTAGTTCTGATGTTTTTTTGAAATTTGTTCATTAAACTCTGTCCGGACGTTGGATGGGTTGCTTGAAAATCTGTAGATCTTAAAGGAATAGTAAGTTGGAAAACGTTCAATTAAACTCATAGCTAAATTATCAAATATATGCTCTCTCTCTCTCCAATTCCGACCACTCCACGTTGAACTGGTCACAAAATGTCAGTTTCAACACCAACACTGATCTAGTTAGCCTGTACTAACTGATCCGAGCAACTGTAGTTTCACACCATTCCAAAGAACCAAAGTGTGCTCTGTGCTCTGTTAACACGCTCACACAGTCGTCCTCCCGCCAGCGAAAGTGGGTGAAAGTGAACCAGACAATGTACGGCCCTGTAGGCTCGAGCACTCTCGCACACTGCATTTACCATGGTTTGTTTTTCAAATTGTAACGACGCTACAATTTATCGGTATCTATTATGCACGCCCGATTGAGGATGGTTTATCCCTCGTCGGTCGGTTCGGTTGCGTCTGATTTGACGTTGGGTGTGGGGCAAGTTGTTGATTGCGGCTGCGTGATGTGATCTAGGAGCGAGTTAACCGATGACGAGCGGCCACGGTGATAATCGTTATTCGTTATGTTTATGGCATGGCAGTGGGGCAGTCGAGCAGCGATGGCATTGAAAGGGAGCATGGAGAGAGTTCTTTGGGATTGAAACTGTTGTGCTTGTGACAGTACCGCAAGGCTCACGTTTATAGAAACATTCGTTCTTCATTTGCAGCCTGTTGGAATAAAGCAATCAATTGGTGTTATATTTTCTGTTAATCGTATCTGAAGTTCTGAATATTGTTGAATATATGAATTGTCTCGCAGCTGTTTACCAGAGCGATTTCTACGTATGTTTTAAAGCAACAATGTGAAAATATTAATGAGTCAATTTAAAGTATATCCTTCACATAAACAATTCTAATGTTTTTGTTTTCGTACTAAAGCACTTAAAACTGTTGCTCGTCTGAAAATAGGCACCAAACACTTGCTGTGCAGTGTTTCCTTCTAGCTCAAGCACATCGCTGGTTTTAAAAGCAGCTCATCAAACCGAGAATTGTGCGAAGACAATGTAAAGCGATAAAACACTCGATTATGCCTGGAATATTTTCCGCCAAGACGCTCCGCAGCCACCAAATCCACCAAACACATCAAAGCCGGACGGAAACACGGCCGAAGCCGTATTTCGTCCGATGCCGCCGGAGGCGTTATGAATTATGTATACGGAAATTATTCAAGTGGTTTGTCTGGCCCCGCTGGATGAAGGTGCCGGCGATGCCCGGAGCGTGCAGTTACTGCAATCGGCATTACTGCCTGCAGAGAGAGAGACGGATCCCTGCTACAATTTCACTCACACACACACGAACACACCACCTCACACAGTATGTGCGATGACGTCCGGTGCACTTTTTTCACACCCCCTCTTCTCGCTCGCGGTCGCAGTCGGTGGTGTTAAAGATGAAGCGGCAATGAATTTAGCGTCACTGTGGCGCTGCACTAACGCCGAATTCGGGTCTCCGTCTCCGTGGTATGGAAGCGGACGTGAAGGAGCCATAAATTTAAACCATTTGTTGAGGCAACGCTAGCGCAGCAACAGCGACCTTTCCCCCAGCAGCAGAGAGCTCTGCGGAACATTATCGTTAACAGGCGATAACATGAGCGCTAAGGAAAAGTAATCTTTATCGATGGCGCACGTTGAGTGATGTGCTGAGGGTTCTATTTCACAGGCTCGCACGGAGGACCGCTGTGAGTTCACACAATAAATCGATTATACACCGTCGAGGGATGCGTTGTGTCGTTCACGTTCAGCAGTGATGTTATGTTTGAGCGATTAAATTCTAAACCTGTTGTTTTCTTTTATTTGCAGGCAGACCAGCTACCAAGCTTAGGTGTGGAAATATCAATGTTAGAAGATATTGAAGGTAAAGGCCATTCAAATTATTGATTTCTAAACCAATCATGACCGAATGCAAAATAAATTATATGTTCCAGTTTGTAATAACTTCACCGTGTTCCTAGGAATCTCTTTCAAAAACCAGATGCTGTCTAATCAAGAAAAAACATTCAGCAATTTGCTCTGCCCGAAAGTCTTATTGAAGAAGTAAAACCTTCCCATCCGGACTAACGCGGCTGCGAGCAAAGCCAATCCTAGCAGAAACAAAAACAATTCTTCTAACAAAACTCCACACGAACACTTCAAGCACGGTGTGTGTGTCAGCAAAACCGAGCAATTCCGGCAGCCGTTCCGTGCAACTGTCGTCTGGCATTCTCCAGCACAAAGTCTGCTCAAAAACAATAAAGCACTCCCAGCACACTTCTCAATCAGCACCTCCTCGATTTGCCGGCACGCAATGGGAAAAGGATCTTGTGATGAAGGCTTCTGCCACTGCAAACTATACTGCACGAAGCTAAGACTGGTGGGGGGGAGGGCCAAATTTCGCTCCCGTGTGTATTGATCTCGTTGCTCTCGTTGTGCTGTGGGGCAACTTTGCGCCGGTCGGCATGCAGTTGGATTAAGAAAATATTTAGCTGTTTATTAGCTTTCTGGCAAATCTCTTTGTTGTGGTTGCTCGAAAACTTCGCCTTGTTGGAGTGAACGTACCATGAGCGAGTGATAGTGCATTCTCGATCGAATCCGAACCGAGATCCGAAACAATGCTCCTTTGATGTGGAAAGATTCATTGTGATTCATTTGTATGTGCAATAGGATGGGCCTATGTTCCAATGTCTTTGCTCAAATATGTGCGTAGGTTATGGCGGTGAATTGTTGAAGCATCCATAAGCTACACAGATTTCATCCCATATTCGTTTGAATTCACAAAAAAAAACATAACACAATGTTGGTATAAATTAAAAATTCAGATCGAAGTTTGCTGTCAAGACTAGAACCAGACAATGTACGGCCCTGTAGGCTCGAGCACTCTCGCACACTGCATTTACCATGGTTTGTTTTTCAAATTGTAACGACGCTACAATTTATCGGTATCTATTATGCACGCCCGATTGAGGATGGTTTATCCCTCGTCGGTCGGTTCGGTTGCGTCTGATTTGACGTTGGGTGTGGGGCAAGTTGTTGATTGCGGCTGCGTGATGTGATCTAGGAGCGAGTTAACCGATGACGAGCGGCCACGGTGATAATCGTTATTCGTTATGTTTATGGCATGGCAGTGGGGCAGTCGAGCAGCGATGGCATTGAAAGGGAGCATGGAGAGAGTTCTTTGGGATTGAAACTGTTGTGCTTGTGACAGTACCGCAAGGCTCACGTTTATAGAAACATTCGTTCTTCATTTGCAGCCTGTTGGAATAAAGCAATCAATTGGTGTTATATTTTCTGTTAATCGTATCTGAAGTTCTGAATATTGTTGAATATATGAATTGTCTCGCAGCTGTTTACCAGAGCGATTTCTACGTATGTTTTAAAGCAACAATGTGAAAATATTAATGAGTCAATTTAAAGTATATCCTTCACATAAACAATTCTAATGTTTTTGTTTTCGTACTAAAGCACTTAAAACTGTTGCTCGTCTGAAAATAGGCACCAAACACTTGCTGTGCAGTGTTTCCTTCTAGCTCAAGCACATCGCTGGTTTTAAAAGCAGCTCATCAAACCGAGAATTGTGCGAAGACAATGTAAAGCGATAAAACACTCGATTATGCCTGGAATATTTTCCGCCAAGACGCTCCGCAGCCACCAAATCCACCAAACACATCAAAGCCGGACGGAAACACGGCCGAAGCCGTATTTCGTCCGATGCCGCCGGAGGCGTTATGAATTATGTATACGGAAATTATTCAAGTGGTTTGTCTGGCCCCGCTGGATGAAGGTGCCGGCGATGCCCGGAGCGTGCAGTTACTGCAATCGGCATTACTGCCTGCAGAGAGAGAGACGGATCCCTGCTACAATTTCACTCACACACACACGAACACACCACCTCACACAGTATGTGCGATGACGTCCGGTGCACTTTTTTCACACCCCCTCTTCTCGCTCGCGGTCGCAGTCGGTGGTGTTAAAGATGAAGCGGCAATGAATTTAGCGTCACTGTGGCGCTGCACTAACGCCGAATTCGGGTCTCCGTCTCCGTGGTATGGAAGCGGACGTGAAGGAGCCATAAATTTAAACCATTTGTTGAGGCAACGCTAGCGCAGCAACAGCGACCTTTCCCCCAGCAGCAGAGAGCTCTGCGGAACATTATCGTTAACAGGCGATAACATGAGCGCTAAGGAAAAGTAATCTTTATCGATGGCGCACGTTGAGTGATGTGCTGAGGGTTCTATTTCACAGGCTCGCACGGAGGACCGCTGTGAGTTCACACAATAAATCGATTATACACCGTCGAGGGATGCGTTGTGTCGTTCACGTTCAGCAGTGATGTTATGTTTGAGCGATTAAATTCTAAACCTGTTGTTTTCTTTTATTTGCAGGCAGACCAGCTACCAAGCTTAGGTGTGGAAATATCAATGTTAGAAGATATTGAAGGTAAAGGCCATTCAAATTATTGATTTCTAAACCAATCATGACCGAATGCAAAATAAATTATATGTTCCAGTTTGTAATAACTTCACCGTGTTCCTAGGAATCTCTTTCAAAAACCAGATGCTGTCTAATCAAGAAAAAACATTCAGCAATTTGCTCTGCCCGAAAGTCTTATTGAAGAAGTAAAACCTTCCCATCCGGACTAACGCGGCTGCGAGCAAAGCCAATCCTAGCAGAAACAAAAACAATTCTTCTAACAAAACTCCACACGAACACTTCAAGCACGGTGTGTGTGTCAGCAAAACCGAGCAATTCCGGCAGCCGTTCCGTGCAACTGTCGTCTGGCATTCTCCAGCACAAAGTCTGCTCAAAAACAATAAAGCACTCCCAGCACACTTCTCAATCAGCACCTCCTCGATTTGCCGGCACGCAATGGGAAAAGGATCTTGTGATGAAGGCTTCTGCCACTGCAAACTATACTGCACGAAGCTAAGACTGGTGGGGGGGAGGGCCAAATTTCGCTCCCGTGTGTATTGATCTCGTTGCTCTCGTTGTGCTGTGGGGCAACTTTGCGCCGGTCGGCATGCAGTTGGATTAAGAAAATATTTAGCTGTTTATTAGCTTTCTGGCAAATCTCTTTGTTGTGGTTGCTCGAAAACTTCGCCTTGTTGGAGTGAACGTACCATGAGCGAGTGATAGTGCATTCTCGATCGAATCCGAACCGAGATCCGAAACAATGCTCCTTTGATGTGGAAAGATTCATTGTGATTCATTTGTATGTGCAATAGGATGGGCCTATGTTCCAATGTCTTTGCTCAAATATGTGCGTAGGTTATGGCGGTGAATTGTTGAAGCATCCATAAGCTACACAGATTTCATCCCATATTCGTTTGAATTCACAAAAAAAAAACATAACACAATGTTGGTATAAATTAAAAATTCAGATCGAAGTTTGCTGTCAAGACTAAACTTGTTGTGAGTTCTATGTCTGCGTCTCTACTTCTTTCAAGAGAGATAATCAGTAAGGGAAAATCTCTTCTAGATTTTCAAGAGACGCCTGGGCGGTTCCAACGGTGAGTAATAGAAGTCCCCATACTCTGGAACGACCCCAATGTTTCCAACGTTTCCAGTTAGGGAGGTTTGCTTCTGGAATCTCCCAGATCCCCTGGACTATCACTCAAAGAAGAAAAGAGTTCGGTGAAAGTTAAACGTGATCGAGTGCTTGGAAAGTAATTGTGAAGCGTGAGCCAAGCGCCGGACCCGTTAAAATGTGTTTGTTTATTGCATTGAAAATCAAATGTAAATTTTATATGAGAACATGAGCATTGGGAAATAATAGCAATTTGTTTCGAACTTAAAACACTGCATAACCAAAACCGACGTTCCTGAAGGATGTCTTGTTCCATCTGCAAAAACACAACACGTTGCACAATATTTGCATCCAGCAACTGCTCATCTGCATACCAAGCAACCGAGTGTGGGCTCATCTTTTATGAATCCTCCCAAAATAAACTCCGACCCTACCGCAATCAATTTCCCAGCGTGCCTCACTAGTCATTCTGTAACATTAAACTGATGTTGCTTTCCAGCAAAGTGCATCCGAAGTGCTTAAGAACACTTCTCTTCTTGTTCAATGAACAAAAAAAAGGATAACAGATACAAACCGAGCCCGGCTCGGTTATTGTTCCAGCGTTTCGTGATTAACACCCGCTCGCTTTTCCGAATGTGTTGTTCCAAATTTTCCCACAGCCTCTCCCGGGCGCACACACTTACATGCGAGGTGAATTATACGGGCTCCTTCTGCAGCTACAACGTAGGTTCGTACGGCTTGCATACGGCGGATACATGCAGTTCGGATGAGCTCGGTTGATTACTTCCGGGACCCGAAACCGTGCCGAGCCGTGTCCTTGTACAAATTGGAATCCTACCGAACCCGACCCGTGAAATGTAAACATCACAAGCCACCCGTACACAACGCCGATGCTGGGCTGAGAACAGGCTTTGCCGTGTCGGCTTTTGTGTCGTGAGTAACAGCTCTTTTCGTGCGTCAGTTTTGACAGGTGTTTGATGAGTTTTTGGCTCATCGGAACCGATTCCGGCGTTAGTGGAGTGATTGTTTTGTGGTCTATTGAATTGGGATGCGAAAATAAAAACCTTTTTTAAATTATTTTCAATAATACTTTTTAGGAACATCTTTGTGACGGCTTTCACTCTAATCAGAACACGATTTGAAAAACATTGGACTTACATGGTGCTTAGAGACTCTATAGTTAAAGAATAATGAATTATTGCTTTTAAACTTGTCAAAAATATAAACAGACAAAAAAACATAAAAATATTTATTTTTATCATGTAACTAATATAAAAATCTCTAGCAATACGGCCAGGCCGTCCTTTCTGATTAAATAATATGAAAATCACTATCTGTAATAGTATTTCATTATCTTTTTTTAGTTCAAATGCAAAACTAATCATTTTTTGATACACAAACCATACAAATCTTCTTTCGGAACTTTCAAAATCTTTCGCTAATCTTGTAAGGGTCTTTTTTCGCTTGCTCACACCTAAATCGACAACCAAACATTTGTTCATTGTGACAACATACCCGATTAGTCGATTGCATTTTTACACACCCACACTCCTTCACTGTAGAACCTGAAACGGTACCAGTGCCGAATCGTGCCGATAATGAATTGGAACGTCTAATAGATGCGATTTGCGTGCATTAATGCTGACCCACGTACTGCTTTGACTCTGACTTCGCCGGCATTCCGTTCCGTGTGCATTTCCCATGCCCGAGTATGCAACGCCCAAGAAGCAACGCCGGGCCGGGCGATGTTGCATTCTCTGCGAGGTGCACCGAGCACGTACGTTCTTGAGAAAGGTTCCTCCGGCGGCCACATTCACTCAAACACCCGCTCAGCTACGGCATACCGTACAGATTATTCGACAGTCTGTGGTGAGTTATTTGCATTTTTGTCCTCTTGACCGGTCAGGTTGCGCATCGTCGCACACGATGTTTAGGGCTATTGACTGAGCGGCATTATCACCGACTTGTCGTATGCATTTCTTCCGCACAGTCGGGCCGCATTGTGTGGACGCTGCCGAAGCTGCACACACACACACAGTTCATAAATTTATTCCCTGCTGACGGGTGGAATGGCTCGCATGGGTGCACCGACCAAGTGCAGGTTTAATGTATCCCATTTGTTCGGACTCGTAAGTTCGTTTCCTATCTCAGTGCGGCATTGATAGGTCTCATGGGAGGAGAAATTGCTTCATCTGCCAGTCGATCTGCAGCGCTGCTCGGTGTTTCTCTGCTATAGTTTTGATACTCTTTGTTCTTAGGGGACAAATAAAGTTCAAGAAAGTGGATGATCTCCAAACAAACTTACTGTTGTGACTCTTTTGTGTTATATCGAATTTGAACAAACTTTTATCTTGCAACGAACATCTACAAAGAATCTCTTATTCAGAAGCAACAATTTGCCACACAGCATCCGGTAAAAAGCTGAGCTACTGGCTGCAGCATGTGCAATAAACAGTCAACTCGCAGCCACCTCGATGCAAAGGAGGGAAAGTTTTGTTTGACAAGCTGCTTCCTGCACCGGCGGCTGCTTTCTTTACTGTGAAGAATTTATTCCAAACATTGAAACACGTCCACACACACACACATACTTGCGGTTCGGTTCCGTCGGTGTAGCCTTTCCACCACGAGTGGAGCATCTTCACTGACCTTCTGGTACACAGCTCGCATGCAACTACCACCGCTGCAATGCCACTCTCAATAGCGTAACAAAGGATTCACGAGTTTTTCCTGTCGCCTGCAGGCAACTGCTCCTTACGGCAACTCTTCGGCCCACGACGATACCCAGAAGACGCATCCTTCCGGAGTCGAGGATGTGGTGGAAAAAGCGATACAAAGCGTTCGTCCCACGAGAGCCGTTTTGCTTCTGTGAGGGGGCGAGGGGTCCTGGCAAAAACCCGGTGACTCCACCAACGTCCCACCAACGCTCGTTGAGGATATGATTATGAATGTTGTATGATGACTGATCACGAATAAAAGCTGTTACATGCATAATTGTCACTTAACAATGGGGCTCCCTGCTGCGGGTGGGAGGCAACTCCCAGCACGGGAAGGATTTTCTTGGGAGCATCCGTAACACATAGCACACATCCCGTAGAGTGTGGCATCGTCCTGTTGCGAACGCCCGTCCCGAAACGAGCGTCTGGAGAAATTCTGGCACGATTTATAGCCCGACGCCCAGCAAAACTCGTTACGCATTGGCATTCTCCAGCGGAGACGGCGTTCTGCGGGGTTGCCATTCTTTCAACTCTATAGACACGCGCTGCCTATATGAACAAGGTGTTGGCGAAGCAGGAGTCATCAAAAGGCGGCAATCACCCGAGATGTACAGACCGACGTGAGCCTTCTAAAAGGTGCTCGAAACACCAAGGTAATCAAGCCTCCATAAATAAGCTATAGGCTCGGGCGCACTGTACCGTCCACGTCCGCTTGCCAGGATCCGGAATCGGTTGTCCGCTTCGAGAGAGACATAAAAAGCACACACACCAGAAAACGCAAACACTCGTAAGAAAGAGTTGCCACCATGAAAATATTATGCGAATTTTATTATGACGCATTACGTGTTATTGCTTCATTCCCTGATTCCTTTATCGGGTCATGTTTGTACGTCTTCCGCGCGTCGCAAACGCGGAACTTCCCTCGGTGGACATCCCTGGAGCGTTACGTTTACACTTGAAAGCACACCTTCACAGGTCGGAGTTCCCCATCGAAGTCCTGGCCGTAAGTACTCGTAAGGCGTGAAATGATTACACACGACCCCGGGGTCCATTATCTTTTACGATAGCCGTGCCTGTGCCATCCAGGTGAATCGAAGGCCGGGGCGTTGAAGTCGATAAACTCACCGTGGCATGCTTGAAACGGAGCGCTGGTTCCCCGGGGCGTTCAATTTCTTTGTTCTACTCTATCTCCCAGGAAGCAATGGAAATGGTATGTGAATTGCCAAACGATGTCCAGCGTTTTAGAGTGCAATCGGCGAAACGATCCGTGCCCGGACGTTGGAATCAATATCGATCTCACCTGGTAGAGAACGTTGATGGTACGTCGATACGTCTGGGAGTACCTCATCAAGCTATGCACGACTCAATCGTGAGGCTGAATTGGTCGAACCGTTTCCAACACAGTCACACGCGAGTCATTCGCAGTGCGGCCTAACAACGTCTTAACTGCGTCCTGTACAACACGCCGACACACACACACACAGGAGGGAAAGTTTTGTTTGACAAGCTGCTTCCTGCACCGGCGGCTGCTTTCTTTACTGTGAAGAATTTATTCCAAACATTGAAACACGTCCACACACACACACATACTTGCGGTTCAGTTCCGTCGGTGTAGTCTTTCCACCACGAGTGGAGCATCTTCACTGACCTTCTGGTACACAGCTCGCATGCAACTACCACCGCTGCAATGCCACTCTCAATAGCGTAACAAAGGATTCACGAGTTTTTCCTGTCGCCTGCAGGCAACTGCTCCTTACGGCAACTCTTCGGCCCACGACGATACCCAGAAGACGCATCCTTCCGGAGTCGAGGATGTGGTGGAAAAAGCGATACAAAGCGTTCGTCCCACGAGAGCCGTTTTGCTTCTGTGAGGGGGCGAGGGGTCCTGGCAAAAACCCGGTGACTCCACCAACGTCCCACCAACGCTCGTTGAGGATATGATTATGAATGTTGTATGATGACTGATCACGAATAAAAGCTGTTACATGCATAATTGTCACTTAACAATGGGGCTCCCTGCTGCGGGTGGGAGGCAACTCCCAGCACGGGAAGGATTTTCTTGGGAGCATCCGTAACACATAGCACACATCCCGTAGAGTGTGGCATCGTCCTGTTGCGAACGCCCGTCCCGAAACGAGCGTCTGGAGAAATTCTGGCACGATTTATAGCCCGACGCCCAGCAAAACTCGTTACGCATTGGCATTCTCCAGCGGAGACGGCATTCTGCGGGGTTGCAATTCTTTCAACTCTACAGACACGCGCTGCGTATATGAACAAGGTGCTGGCGAAGCAGGAGTCATCAAAAGGCGGCAATCACCCGAGATGTACAGACCGACGTGAGCCTTCTAAAAGGTGCTCGAAACACCAAGGTAATCAAGCCTCCATAAATAAGCTATAGGCTCGGGCGCGCTGTACCGTCCACGTCCGCTTGCCAGGATCCGGGATGGGTTGTCCGCTTCGAGAGAGACATAAAAAGCACACACCCCAGAAAACGCAAACACTCGTAAGAAAGAGTTGCCACCATGAAAATATTATGCGAATTTTATTATGACGCATTACGTGTTATTGCTTCATTCCCTGATTCCTTTATCGGGTCATGTTTGTACGTCTTCCGCGCGTACTGGCTGCAGCATGTGCAATAAACAGTCAACTCGCAGCCACCTCGATGCAAAGGAGGGAAAGTTTTGTTTGACAAGCTGCTTCCTGCACCGGCGGCTGCTTTCTTTACTGTGAAGAATTTATTCCAAACATTGAAACACGTCCACACACACACACATACTTGCGGTTCAGTTCCGTCGGTGTAGTCTTTCCACCACGAGTGGAGCATCTTCACTGACCTTCTGGTGCACAGCTCGCAGGGGCTCATGCAACTACCACCGCTGCAATGCCACTCTCAATAGCGTAACAAAGGATTCACGAGTTTTTCCTGTCGCCTGCAGGCAACTGCTCCTTACGGCAACTCTTCGGCCCACGACGATACCCAGAAGACGCATCCTTCCGGAGTCGAGGATGTGGTGGAAAAAGCGATACAAAGCGTTCGTCCCACGAGAGCCGTTTTGCTTCTGTGAGGGGGCGAGGGGTCCTGGCAAAAACCCGGTGACTCCACCAACGTCCCACCAACGCTCGTTGAGGATATGATTATGAATGTTGTATGATGACTGATCACGAATAAAAGCTGTTACATGCATAATTGTCACTTAACAATGGGGCTCCCTGCTGCGGGTGGGAGGCAACTCCCAGCACGGGAAGGATTTTCTTGGGAGCATCCGTAACACATAGCACACATCCCGTAGAGTGTGGCATCGTCCTGTTGCGAACGCCCGTCCCGAAACGAGCGTCTGGAGAAATTCTGGCACGATTTATAGCCCGACGCCCAGCAAAACTCGTTACGCATTGGCATTCTCCAGCGGAGACGGCGTTCTGCGGGGTTGCCATTCTTTCAACTCTATAGACACGCGCTGCCTATATGAACAAGGTGTTGGCGAAGCAGGAGTCATCAAAAGGCGGCAATCACCCGAGATGTACAGACCGACGTGAGCCTTCTAAAAGGTGCTCGAAACACCAAGGTAATCAAGCCTCCATAAATAAGCTATAGGCTCGGGCGCACTGTACCGTCCACGTCCGCTTGCCAGGATCCGGAATCGGTTGTCCGCTTCGAGAGAGACATAAAAAGCACACACACCAGAAAACGCAAACACTCGTAAGAAAGAGTTGCCACCATGAAAATATTATGCGAATTTTATTATGACGCATTACGTGTTATTGCTTCATTCCCTGATTCCTTTATCGGGTCATGTTTGTACGTCTTCCGATCGCTTGCATTTAATCTGGCGCAAGTACAACAACGAAAACCTAATTGTAAAGTGTGGCACATTTGGGCAGAAACGGAAAACTTTCCATCGACCAGGTGTTCGTTTCAATTAACGCTTCCCAAACTGCTGGCCCCACCCTCTCAATCCCCACCCACACGCCCGACTGCAGTGCTACTTTCTGTTGCGGCACCATGATACGGGCCCGGTTTGCGAGACATCTTCCGTGTGTAGCTTGTGTATCTTCCGGATTACATCAGCAAGCCGGAAGTTTCTGCCCCCTCCATTAGGAGTGTTTTAATTCATCCCAACGCTCCCCGGGTTGGATTGTTTCTATCGACGAAAGTTTTCACCCCAGCCCCTTCACTCCCCCCTCCCCTCGCAACGGGTCGGAGGCTGCATCTTTTATGCAAAGTCGTCGGCAAAAGCTTGAAACTTCCAGCGCGCACAACTATTGCATCGCCGTGGTGGATGCGTCACGACGATCCAGGAAGTGGTACAATGCTTCGTAGAATCGTCTTGAAAAGGGCGCATCCTCCGACGGTCCAATGTCCAATTCCGTTGCGAATAAAAGAGTAAGCTAAGTAGAAGACAAAGTCTATCCGAAAACGACACAATCGAGCCCGGGAAAGGATTAATTAAAAACTTCAACACCCGGGCGTTGGAGTTATGCTGCAGAGCGTCCATTCTTGCCGGAACCCGAGAACCATGCACACGATTAAATTCTAAACCTGTTGTTTTCTTTTATTTGCAGGCAGACCAGCTACCAAGCTTAGGTGTGGAAATATCAATGTTAGAAGATATTGAAGGTAAAGGCCATTCAAATTATTGATTTCTAAACCAATCATGACCGAATGCAAAATAAATTATATGTTCCAGTTTGTAATAACTTCACCGTGTTCCTAGGAATCTCTTTCAAAAACCAGATGCTGTCTAATCAAGAAAAAACATTCAGCAATTTGCTCTGCCCGAAAGTCTTATTGAAGAAGTAAAACCTTCCCATCCGGACTAACGCGGCTGCGAGCAAAGCCAATCCTAGCAGAAACAAAAACAATTCTTCTAACAAAACTCCACACGAACACTTCAAGCACGGTGTGTGTGTCAGCAAAACCGAGCAATTCCGGCAGCCGTTCCGTGCAACTGTCGTCTGGCATTCTCCAGCACAAAGTCTGCTCAAAAACAATAAAGCACTCCCAGCACACTTCTCAATCAGCACCTCCTCGATTTGCCGGCACGCAATGGGAAAAGGATCTTGTGATGAAGGCTTCTGCCACTGCAAACTATACTGCACGAAGCTAAGACTGGTGGGGGGGAGGGCCAAATTTCGCTCCCGTGTGTATTGATCTCGTTGCTCTCGTTGTGCTGTGGGGCAACTTTGCGCCGGTCGGCATGCAGTTGGATTAAGAAAATATTTAGCTGTTTATTAGCTTTCTGGCAAATCTCTTTGTTGTGGTTGCTCGAAAACTTCGCCTTGTTGGAGTGAACGTACCATGAGCGAGTGATAGTGCATTCTCGATCGAATCCGAACCGAGATCCGAAACAATGCTCCTTTGATGTGGAAAGATTCATTGTGATTCATTTGTATGTGCAATAGGATGGGCCTATGTTCCAATGTCTTTGCTCAAATATGTGCGTAGGTTATGGCGGTGAATTGTTGAAGCATCCATAAGCTACACAGATTTCATCCCATATTCGTTTGAATTCACAAAAAAAAACATAACACAATGTTGGTATAAATTAAAAATTCAGATCGAAGTTTGCTGTCAAGACTATAGATTTCATGGTTAGTTTTGGCTTTAGTTTTACTGGTTTTGTGTCTAAAGTATAAACTTATCAATTTATATAATTTATCAATCATTTATCAATTTTATTATAAATTTATTGTGAATGTGTTTAGCAGTTAATGCGCAATAGTGTAAGAACACTTTTAAAACATCGAAACTACTTATTTAAAAAAAAAACAAAACTATTCGTAACGACAAACAAATGTAGGGATAGAGAAAAACATTGCACTTACATAGTGCTTCGAGACTCTATAGTTAAAGAATAATGAATTATTGCTTTTAAACTTGTCAAAAACATAAACATAAAAAAACATAAAAATATTTATTTTTATCATGTAACTAATATAAAAATCTCTAGCAATACGGCCAGGCCGTCCTTTCTGATGAAATAATATGAAAATCACTATTTTTAATATTATTTCATTATCTTTTTTTAGTTAAAATACAAATCTTATCATTTTTTGATACACAAACCATACAAATCTTCTTTCGGAACTTTCAAAATCTTTCGCTAATCTTGTAAGGGTCTTTTTTCGCTTGCTCACACCTAAATCGACAACCAAACATTTGTTCATTGTGACAACATACTCGATTAGTCGATTGCATTTTTACACACCCATACTCCTTCACTGCATAACATGAAAAGGTACCAGTGCCGAATCGTGCCGATAATGAATTGGAACGTCTAATAGATGCGATTTGCGTGCATTAATGCTGACCCACGTACTGCTTTGACTCTGACTTCGCCGGCATTCCGTTCCGTGTGCATTTCCCATGCCCGAGTATGCAACGCCCAAGAAGCAACGCCGGGCCGGGCGATGTTGCATTCTCTGCGAGGTGCACCGAGCACGTACGTTCTTGAGAAAGGTTCCTCCGGCGGCCACATTCACTCAAACACCCGCTCAGCTACGGCATACCGTACAGATTATTCGACAGTCTGTGGTGAGTTATTTGCATTTTTGTCCTCTTGACCGGTCAGGTTGCGCATCGTCGCACACGATGTTTAGGGCTATTGACTGAGCGGCATTATCACCGACTTGTCGTATGCATTTCTTCCGCACAGTCGGGCCGCATTGTGTGGACGCTGCCGAAGCTGCACACACACACACAGTTCATAAATTTATTCCCTGCTGACGGGTGGAATGGCTCGCATGGGTGCACCGACCAAGTGCAGGTTTAATGTATCCCATTTGTTCGGACTCGTAAGTTCGTTTCCTATCTCAGTGCGGCTTTGATAGGTCTCATGGGAGGAGAAATTGCTTCATCTGCCAGTCGATCTGCAGCGCTGCTCGGTGTTTCTCTGCTATAGTTTTGATACTCTTTGTTCTTAGGGGACAAATAAAGTTCAAGAAAGTGGATGATCTCCAAACAAACTTACTGTTGTGACTCTTTTGTGTTATATCGAATTTGAACAAACTTTTATCTTGCAACGAACATCTACAAAGAATCTCTTATTCAGAAGCAACAATTTGCCACACAGCATCCGGTAAAAAGCTGAGCTACTGGCTGCAGCATGTGCAATAAACAGTCAACTCGCAGCCACCTCGATGCAAAGGAGGGAAAGTTTTGTTTGACAAGCTGCTTCCTGCACCGGCGGCTGCTTTCTTTACTGTGAAGAATTTATTCCAAACATTGAAACACGTCCACACACACACACATACTTGCGGTTCGGTTCCGTCGGTGTAGCCTTTCCACCACGAGTGGAGCATCTTCACTGACCTTCTGGTGCACAGCTCGCAGGGGCTCATGCAACTACCACCGCTGCAATGCCACTCTCAATAGCGTAACAAAGGATTCACGAGTTTTTCCTGTCGCCTGCAGGCAACTGCTCCTTACGGCAACTCTTCGGCCCACGACGATACCCAGAAGACGCATCCTTCCGGACACTGCGAGGTGAATAAAATCCTCGCCAAAAAAAAACCCGGTAACACTATTACGTATGCGTATATTGGATTTTCATTTCACTGCAAGCAAAACAGCGACGCAGTTATTGCTAATTTAAATAAAACCAAGCACCTAGTTTTGATTTGATCACACACAAACACACAAGTGGAGGAGAGAAAGAGAGATAAAGAAGAGTGCGAATCGCTTGCATTTAATCTGGCGCAAGTACAACAACGAAAACCTAATTGTAAAGTGTGGCACATTTGGGCAGAAACGGAAAACTTTCCATCGACCAGGTGTTCGTTTCAATTAACGCTTCCCAAACTGCTGGCCCCACCCTCTCAATCCCCACCCACACGCCCGACTGCAGTGCTACTTTCTGTTGCGGCACCATGATACGGGCCCGGTTTGCGAGACATCTTCCGTGTGTAGCTTGTGTATCTTCCGGATTACATCAGCAAGCCGGAAGTTTCTGCCCCCTCCATTAGGAGTGTTTTAATTCATCCCAACGCTCCCCGGGTTGGATTGTTTCTATCGACGAAAGTTTTCACCCCAGCCCCTTCACTCCCCCCTCCCCTCGCAACGGGTCGGAGGCTGCATCTTTTATGCAAAGTCGTCGGCAAAAGCTTGAAACTTCCAGCGCGCACAACTATTGCATCGCCGTGGTGGATGCGTCACGACGATCCAGGAAGTGGTACAATGCTTCGTAGAATCGTCTTGAAAAGGGCGCATCCTCCGACGGTCCAATGTCCAATTCCGTTGCGAATAAAAGAGTAAGCTAAGTAGAAGACAAAGTCTATCCGAAAACGACACAATCGAGCCCGGGAAAGGATTAATTAAAAACTTCAACACCCGGTTTACTACAAACTACAAACACTACAAACTACAACTACAGTTAAAGATTGATTGTGTTGCAAAAGTATAAAAAAAACATCAATCAAGAAAGAACACTATTGAGCAATGGATGAAGACAATCATTCAAAAACTTGTAACCTGTTCTACAACAAACAGCATCTTTAATAGGAATTCAAGGATTGTCATCAATCTAAACGAGAATATAGAATGAACTATCAATACAACAACGCAATTGTATCGAATATAGGATAAAATTAACAACGATATAGTCTAGAGCCAACAATACAATAAAAAATGAGACAAAAATATGAGTTTTAGGCGGAAATGGTTTCTCTTCCTAACTTAGCCACTTAAAATGATGGCTCCGATATTTATTTGATGTCCCAATTACAAATAAATGATTGCTAAATTGCATACATTCTTCGTGAAATCTGTATTCGATTGGTAACTTTAATTTTAACCACTATTTGCACCAACATAAATTTTAAGGTTAGGAGCTGGTACGTCCGACCCGAAGGCCGCTCTCTCACGGGCCCGTCAAACACGGGCGGAAACTTCTTTACGGCTGACTCGCTGGGGCAGCCGCGTGACCCAACCTTCTCCCACAGTGGACATGTGTAAAGTGGTCATAATCAACTTGTCGCCCCGTCGTCCCCGTTTACCGAACCCGCCACAAAACGACTCAAACGGTCCTTTCAGTTTTATGACACATGGTGGATGCTTTTATTTTGTCCCGGTCCTTTTGAAATCGATCGCCTGAATAGCTGATTGACGTTTGCGAGCCAGATCGGAGAAATCGAAAACGACGGTTGTAAAACGGTCTAGCGATTCCGTCTGGCGTTGCGATTCCGAAGGTCGCAACACGCGGTTTGGCTGTGGATAGACACTGCGAGGTGAATAAAATCCTCGCCAAAAAAAAAAACACTACACTGGTTACACTATTACGTATGCGTATATTGGATTTTCATTTCACTGCAAGCAAAACAGCGAAGCAGTTATTGCTCATTTAAATAAAACCAAGCACCTAGTTT